>JAYRBW010095148.1:0-19370 GCA_036023295.1 Invenusta paracnida | reverse complement strand
ATAGATTGAAATATGATTTTAAAATGTACACTTGATTACAAAGTAGTCCATAATATGCCCTATACTTCAAACTTGAAAAGATAAAGGCAAATTAATTTTCTTTGTGAAAAGTTGAAATAAGTCCTTATGTCTTAGCCATCTCATCTTTCAATATGACCTCATTAAGCGTCTAAATATTCGAAAAGCATATTATTGCTGTTCAGTTTTCAAATATTACAATCGATGACTTTATTGGAATCTAGAAAGGCATCTAAGTAGAATACAATTACAAAGTAAATAAGCAATTAAATTATGAAGGAATAATTGTAAAATTATTTCGCATATACATAGATATTATACGATTACATATAAATAATACTATTGTTGATAGTGCAACTTGGAAATAAAACTTCCTGGTAGTTTTGGATAGGTCGAAAAATGGTTGGTTTGGAGTAACATGAGCTGACAGAACTGATTTGAGTAAGTACCGAAGAGGAAGGTTGGTTCATTGACTGTGAAACTGATTTTTGTTTTTTATTTAGAACGTTTGACAATAATTTCTCTAATTAGAAATGTATTGTTCCAACGATTTACATCAGTGCTTAAGACTTTCTATAACCTGTAACCCGTGCAATTGTGGTTTTTAAACCGTTTCTCTCGAGTTGGTTTATTACAGTTGACTGAACACAATGATTTGTGTAAATTATAGACAAACCAACTTGTCGTTTATAAATGTTTCCAACTTTGTCTTGCCATAGTGATTGATTACAATACTGGTATTATTGGTAGATATATAGTGCGATTTGAATTTGATTTTGTCAAAAGACTGGGACTATCTGTTGAAAGTTGAGACAATAAATTAGCCTTTTTTATCCTATTTTTAGGGAATGTTTACAATGTTTCTCTCTGGTAGGAACCGACAAAGAAACATATTCTTTTCCATGACTTATGGGCGTTGGTTCGTTGATATAAAGCCTTCCCTCCCTTTATCATAAAAATAGAAAATAGTGTAACAGATTTCCATCTGAAACTTTCGTGAATCGATCTATCACAATTCAAAAGGTAGGTATGCAATTTATCAAAATCTTCTTCTTCTAGAATCTCTTTGAAATGACTGGCATCTTTAGTTTTTCTGTAACCAAATTCTTGAAACTATCTGACAAGCGTGGCAATCATGTTGTATGTTGTCTGGAAAACGGCTCCATCAATTATGTTTATAACAGCTCTGTTGACAAGAGCTGTTGTCTTAACTGCCAATTGATACCTGCTCTACTACAAATTTGAAGGCTTGAGCGTAGAATTCACCTACCTTAGTTCTTTCTATTAGGGAAATATAGAAGTATCACAAGTTATACTGTGCCAAGTATTTTTCCGACAAGTTTTAAATATTTTCATTCAGATTTTCTCTAAGCATTTTTAAAACGTTGTACGCATTATTTGTTCGTATTTGTTACAGAGAGTTTCGATTTCATAAAGCGTTCGAGATCATCAAGTTCCTTTATTACATGTTCAGGAAGTGATTGTTCTTGGATGTCTCTAGCATCGTTTGTTCCATTACATATTATATTTTCAAGAATAGATGCAGTTGGTAGTGGTTCAATGTAACTATCAATTAGGCGCTCTATCGAGCCTAACTGCGCTCAGCCTTCGTATAATACTTGACGTATAATATTCCCACTTTTAATTAAATTATGATTTGTGATCTTTAATTCAAATATATTAAAAAATAGTAAGTACTTAGAAGTAAGATTTCCTATTGTTGAATTCTTTGCCGTTGATTTTTGCCCATAGTGTATGTATAACAAATATATGCAGGTAACTATGTCGATTAATAAGTTGTCAAATTTTAATTTTTGTTCATTTCTAAAAGAAAGTCCGATTTTATATTCAACCCACACTATAGATCTTCACTTGCCATTCAAACTGTCATTTGACATTGTATTGCTTTCAATACGCTTAATAACTTGCATATAAGCGGATAAAATATTCATAATTTACAGTTCACAGTTGATAGAGATTTAAAATCCGTCTATTGAACTTCAAAATTGTTTATATGGATGAGTGTATATCTGTAATGTGTTATGGAAACCTTTCGTTATTCTAATTTATTTCAACATTTCCGATTTAATTGATCATTGTAATCTTTGTATTGCCCTGGGGAGTTTCGCAAAATAGTTTCAGCCACTGTTTTTTCTTGCTTCCCATAGTATGTAATAGTCTCTCAACTTGGGTTTTGAGTACTGCCTATTATAGGTGTCTCTTTTGTGGAAATAGGGGGGTCTTCTATTGACCTCGAACTATTGATGCGAAGTGTGAGAATATATTAAATATAGTATACCCAATTTATCGTTCTGGTGGCTATTTTAAAATTAATTTCAACTCCGTTCAACTCTTCTAATTTGTTATTAAGTTCCCTTTAATCAGAAAAAGCCCCACCCTGGTTATTATATGTACGTATTCTGATATTCAGATTTAAGACATATTAGTTACTGGGCTAGTTAATTTGCTTTTATACTTCTTCTTGTTAATTGATCTAGAAAGGTGTTATCTCTCTTATATAGAAATTCCCCTTTGCTGATAAAAGCATATAAGAATACTTGCTTCTCAGTGTATTTTTAGTGCAGCATATTACGAGTATAGGATAGTATATTGGTAGAGTGGCAATATATTATTTTGTACTATGCAAAGTACAAATTTTCTATCGATAATTTTTGTGTCTCCGAAGGAAACTATCTTGATTTTCTGTATGCTTCTCTAATCTCCCCTGCCTTGTAAATAAAGTAATGCGCATAATGGGGAGGTTTGAGATACAACGCAAAAAATTGGCTATTATTGCTTCATTTTTTTGGCCTCTCGTTGAATTGAGAATTACCATAGCCGGACTAATATTTGAGTCCATACATTCATATAGTAGCAGTATATGTAAATTAAGGCGGATTAAAATTGCCAGAAAGTAGAAAGGTCGATAACATTCTAAAATGTTGTATCTAATAGATGGCAGACGGAGGAATGATCGAAATGATAGACTAATTTGATACAGACAGACAGACTGTTTCATTATAGTTCAACGTCTTTGCATATTCAGCAGTGTATCATCCTTTTTTGATACTGTGGTCTTGGCTAATCCAATGCATTCTGTCTTTCTAAAGTAAAACAACCTCGCAAGACTTTCAGTTTCTGCTGTAATCTATTTTTTATTCAATTTTGCATAAGACTTCTCTTTCTTTGGCATCAGTCAGTACCTGGCTTGCCTGTAACTCTCCTTTCCACCCGCACCCCCCTCAATATTCGTATATAGCGATGGTATAATAGGCCCTATTCGTCTCCTCTAAGTGATTTAGACGACTAATGTTAACTACATAATGATAATGTAGGCAAATGGGTAGTCTCTGAGCTTTATTCATCGTATACCTGAGTTCCCCTTCAGAGTTGCCTAAAGATGTATACTAGAGTCTCGAAGTACAATGCAGTTGGCTGATGTAAATTCCTCTTCTTTTTCAGTCCCCGTTAGTTCCTATTTCTTTTATTTTTTTGGCAGCAGAGAACGCGTTCTTCAACTCCTCTAAGGGTCTAGATGCATTCCTTACACTATGATTATTTTCTTGTGTATCCTCTTGAACTTGACCGTTTTTGCTTTCTCTCTCCCCTCCCTCCCATCTCTCTCTCTCTCTCTCTCTCTCTCATTCCAGTTAGTGATCGTTCTTTGACAATTACGATGGCGTACTTGCTACCTTTCTAGTTATCATAGGAAAGTATATTATCCTAAGGAGACGAGAACAGAGTTATGGGGGAGAGGGTGCATATAGCTGTTATAGCTGAGCCTTGTAGTGAAAGGCGACTAAGCGCATTTCTCATTAGTTATCGATTTTTAAACATAATATATAATATACAGTTGGTAACCTGAGTAGACTTTGACAGAAGTATTTTTACTCCGATCCCCCAGCCTAGTAAGACCTATCTATTTACCAGTTTGGAAAATAATATAACGTTACCTTAATTTTACGTATATGTATGTAAGTTTAAATGCGCTTGCTATATATATACCAGAGTTTTGGGTACCTAGGTAAGTAGTACACCCTTTGTCTTGCTTTTGGTCTCACCTGTAGCGCTAATTTGCTTGGTAACGATACCATCGCCAACATTGTCATCTAAACTTTAAGTTCCTACTCACCCTGTGTACATAGGTAGATGCACCCCTTGAGTTTGCTCCCTTATTTCTTTGGTTCTTCCCATCCTGCTGCAATTTAATAGTTTCTAATATGTTTTTTCTTTCACTAATTATTTATCTACATAAAGTTGCCCGTATATATACTAGTAAATGCATACATTTCCCACCCTGGTATGCTATCTGCCTTTTTATAAATATAATATGTAGATTGATTGTTAATCAAATGTTTGCATAGTGGTTGCTTTGTGTAGATTTTTTTAGTCTATATGTAAATTATAGTTTCTAGCACTTTTTTACGTAAACAAGTTGACGAAAAATTCTTAAAATGTTAGTGTTACTATAAATTTCAAGTTAAAAAGTTAATTCTTAGTGCTTAATTGTATACATTCGTATATACATAAAACTCGCCCCATTGCTTCTGCCAATCTTGCGCTACCCTGAGTTGTTGGACTCATAAAAGTTGACAGGTTTTAATTTCACTTCATTATCAATAATTTATTGTCAAGACACCCACATCTTTATGCTTCGTTATATTTTTGCGGTTGTCCTCATTTTTGTATATTGTACTCATTCAGTGTATAAAAAGAGGTCGGCAATTAATGTATTGCAATTGTCTGTATTGATAATATAATTGCTATATACCCCTTGAGCCTTTTTATAATATAGTCTTTGAGAAAGAAAGATAATGGCAGATTAATATGGATTTCGGATTTTGTTCATTTTAAATAAAAATTTTCTTTAACGTAAGTGTCCTCAACGAAATAAGCTGTGCTTAAATATTGAACTGTATGAGCCAAAGTATCAATTTACACAGTTATCTGTCCATGTGCAGTAGGTTTTGTATTTATAACTCGCATTTATAAAACGTTGTTATGATTTTACACAAGTGAATGTATGAGATGGAAGGATTCAGTATTTCTACAAAATGCAGGGACAGAATTGAACTGTGTTACAATTTGTAAATATGTGCGGTAGTTTCCTATTTATTTCTGAAATAATCGTTTTTAATTAAAATTATTTATTAATGTAATGCATAGTTATTGATTGGACATTTTTGAACTATTTTAAAGAGTTAAATTATCCATTTTTTGTAGTATTCATTAAAGATTTTTTCTTAATTTTAATGCGCTTTCTTTTACTTGGGAATATTATATATTATTTGCTTTAAACTATACTTAAATAGTAGTTGCCTTCGATATTTTTTACTTTTGTAATATGTAATATTTATACCGCCAATCTGAAACCTGATTACAATGATGACAGAATTTCAACATTCAAGTAAAATATTCATTTTTGGAGTAATAGATGAACTATAAGAATTTTTTTCTCTTTCAACCTTCTAATTATGATAGCTACTATTAATTACTCTTCCCAGTGTGAATTATTTACGAGTGAAATTAAACTTCTTATATTTAAGCATATATTATTACAAAAGTATATTATATCGTGTATATTGGTCAATTTCCTATATCTTTAGTTTATTTATCATAATTATTAGCCTTTATTGAATATAATTAGTATTTTGCTATATTGTATTAGCGTAAATTCTTGTTTTCGTATTTAAAAAAATTAAGTTTGCATGCGAATGCTTTCAAGCTATAATATTGATGACATTATATAATTTTAGTGTAGAAATTTTCCATAGTTCCTGTAATATAAGTGAGTGATTTAAAAAAAAATTATAGGTACACATTTTCGTATATTTTAAGATACAATGTTTATTATACATATAAAAAGGAATATTGCTTGCCATAATTTAAAGATAATTTATTGGAAACTAATAAATTTCCTGGTTACATTATTAAATAATTTAACATTATTGATTTTACTCGTTGATACATTTTTGAAATAAAAATATGCGTTTTGTTTTTATTTGATTGTAGAATAACTGATTTTTTCAATATTTTGCTAACAATCACTAGCTGTATTGTAATACTTGGGCGAAACTTCATAATTTAACTAATTTATTTATATTAGATGCACACTTCACTTTAGTTAATATTTGATAAAATATAATTTATTACTCACGAAGAAAGAACTTTTCCAAAAGCCGGAAGTCCTTTTCTTTGTCTAATGGAAAAGTTTGATGCTTTGTCTAAAATTTAAATTGACTTTTGGAATAGCCGGCCAGACTATATGGGGAACAACCTTTTCCAATATATATATTTCATTTTATTTTGCAACTTTTTATCTAATGGATATTACTTGTATGCAATATGTAGTGCTAATTTTATCCATCACTTACATGACCCATGATTCATCAATGATTTTGGTATCATTTTACAAATTTATTTTTAAACTTATTATCAGAAAAGTGAGCCACAGGTCCAACAGATTTATAAAGTTATTTAATTTTAATTGCTTTGTCTTATACGTAGACAATAATTTCGTATTTAAAATGTAGTAGTTGATGCATGTATCGCTATTCGGAACAATTATTTCATTTGAGAATTCGGCAGAATATTGTCATTAAGAGATTCATCTTAATACAAATTATAACAAAATGATTAATTAATATATTGATGCATTATAATTATTGTGTGGTACTTATTTACATATTTTATATGCTTGTATATATATAGATTTGGTAAAAGTGAGGCTTCTCTTATGAAAGCCTACAAATTGAGTAGATTAGATTGCGTTATTTATTATTGGTCAACTATTTAAACTTAAAGTATAAAATGATAAAACGTTTGTTTGATTATTCTTTATTCTATATTGAAGCAGCCTAGTCAATAAAAAATGAATGATTTGATTCGCATTGGTTGTTATTTTCGTCCAATCAGACGCGAAGAAGCGTCAGCCAAGCCGCGTTCAGAGTACGTTCCTAAGCGGGTCGCCACAGGTGACTCATCCTCTGACCGATCGGACTCTCACAACTACGACAGTGCGGCGGGGAACAACGGCTTCAACAACACGACTACTGCCACCTCGGACAGTCTTTATGTGTCGGGTTCAGGAGGAACGGGGTCCGCTTCTACGCCCACCTCTCCGCCAAACAATAATTTCGGTACGTAGTTACCTACACAAAGAACTCACCATGTATACTGGAGCTCTTCAAAAAGTCTGCTTTACAGTTATTAGTTTCATATCCATAATCTGTTAAATAAGTGTAGCGTGCCTCTATCATGATTTTTCTTTTCAGGTTAAGCATCTACAAGCGTCTTGTTATAATACTTGTAGACCAACTTTGGTATTATTTGGGTGGTATAACACCCTGATATGTCAAAAGGGTGTTTTCATGAATAATTTCGTGAAGTTTTGTAATTCATTTGTAATTAAACATTTGTTTATTAAGGCAGGAATACCAGATCTATCGCCAAGTGGAAATAATTTGATGGAAGTAATGTAGGTAATCGCATTCGTCCGTTTACAAGGGTATTCGCATCTTTATATGACAACTAACAAAACAAATATACATAGATACGTATGTATGAATTAAATGAATATAAAACGTTATATTAAACCCAATCACAAAATAACTGAAATACTTGGCTATACTCATAATTATATACATACATATATATATATATAAGCTCTGCGTTAAAAACCCTTTATTGGGTATTAGAATAAAACATTTATCAGTACGTTTTGAGTGTCTGTAATGTAAGTAACTCATCAGAAATATGTTCTAACTATCAAGGTTGGCTGTAACAATCCGATGGTTAGGCCACGCCTGAAAGCTTTCTCAATTATGTTCACGCATTGTAATTTAATACAGAATTAATTTATCAAGTACACAAGTGATGGTGTTATAGTACCTTACCGTATACTTTTTAAATTACATTCGAAAAGACAACTAAATCTTAAAAGCGAGTAAGATATGAGTTGCTATTGATTAGTGATGAGTTCACTCCCTCTCGTTTATATTTGAATACAATTGAGTCTAGCACTCTAGACATCTTGCAGTCAATAATTGTCTGATGAATTTTAAGTTCTCGTTCTTTTTGACATGTTGTATGTATATTTAAATGATCGCCATATTATATTATATTGTTGAATATAAATTATTTCATCAACAAATATTTTCTTTGTTGTATAATGAGGAACAAATTAGATTTATTAATTTGATTATTATTTTAACACAGGGTAAATTGTTTATGAAGCAAACGAGATTTTTTCTACTTTTCATCTCTCGAAAGTATTGATTACCTATTGATTATTGCGTTTTATTTATTAAAGTATAAATTACAACTTCCTACTCATACTTAATAAACATATATTATATATTTAAGTGAAATGTAATAATTAAGGTTTCATTCGTTTATGTAAATGTTATCAGGTAGAAAACAGTTTAGTTACTAAAAATAACCAGTTACTAAGGGTTTGTTTCTATGAAAAGTTGTGGATTGTGGTTAGGAGTGACTTCCTCTTAATCCCGAAAATAAAAAATCCTCGGGGCGTAAATAAATTTGAGTTGAGTTTCTAATAGTTCGCATTAAATACCCAAACGCATATTGAGAAGGAAAGGCACTTCACCTTGAAACTGTATGGAAAGAAGAGAGTTGGAAGGTATAGGCTGCGACAAGTTCTATCTTCTTAGAAAGGATGGAGAGGACAGTGAACTTCGGAAACTTATGAACTCGTTTTCTGACTATTTCTTTTGCTTCGATCAGACTCTGGCTGCTGTAGTTTTGCGCGAGTATATTAGGATATTATTCTATATTCAGGTATATGTTATAGAATACTTTTTGAGTGCGCTAGAAGAAGGATCCGGTGAAATATATTTTCTATATACTTTATATGTATCTGAATACTTCTATATATTGACTGGATTGTCATGAAGGGATTTTATTTTAATCTTGGAACTAATTATTTAAAACTAAAATTAGGTTAAGTTGTCGTTTTATGCAATAATTTTAATAGCATTTAGTTCTTTTTTCAAATTTCAATTTATTCGTCAGTTAAAATGATTATAACTTTGTTCTGTTGTATTAAGTTTCTGCAAGTCCATATTTTCACTGAATAATTTGAAAAAATATTAAAATTTAACGATAAAATATTACTTCGATTGATTTTATTCGTTAATTCTACAAAATTACGCATGTTTGTGTAAAATACTTAAATCTAAAAAATCTAGCTTACAAAATGACGACATTTTTCATGCAGATACTGGCTCCTGATTGGATGACTGGTCGTAGATACTGGCTCCTGATTGGATGATTGGTCTTTAATATTAGTTCCTGATTGGAGGACTGATGATAGATTTTGCTCCTGATTGAATGGCTGGTACTAGATACTGACTCCTGATTGGATCAGTGGTCGTATAGATACTGCTTCCTGATTAGATGACTAGTCTTATTTCGAAAAAGACGATGTGCGAAGTACACTAGTCTCGAAACATAGTCCTCGTATTGCTTAGCCATTTTATGCTGTAGTTTAGCCAGACACATTCAAAATATTCACGAGTCACTATAAGTTAATTATATTTCTGGTTTTGAAATTGAATTTTCTCTTCTCTTCCAGGAAGCCGGAATTCAACCGGAGCAACGGCCTCAGCGCGTGCCATCTACGACTTTGACGCGGAGAACGAGACAGAACTGCCTTTTGCTGAGGGTGATATCATCACTCTGTTGCAGAAGGTCGATGATAACTGGTTCGAGGGCGAGGTTCACGGCAAACGTGGTTTCTTCCCCATCAATTATGTCGAAGTTGTCGTTCCTCTGCCCTAAATCATTTGTACGTCTTCTTACTATAAAGAGGTGACATTTCGACTTTGAGCGTTCGTGGCGTGGTCCTGCCTAGGTCTGGGCATGCTGCATTGTCCCCTCTACCCCAGAAACTGACCTCTTCTTCCTTGATTCCTCTCTCTGCTCTATCCGTCTATATTATGTATCTGTCAGCTCCTCGTATTCGCGGGCATGACAATAATTATTGCTTCATCCTTACTGTGTGTTGGTGTTAGTGTGTGTGTATTGGTTCACTTATTTCTAACCACCTTCTAAACATTCACCGGCGGTTTTTGTTGACTTCGTATAATTTACAGCGAACAAAAATATAAGTTAGTATAATGATTGAGGTTATTAAAAATTGGAGTTTTCACAATAATTCAATATATATTTACGTCTAAGTTGTTTATGACTTGATATCGCTATTATTACGGGGCAGAAAATTACTCTTTAATCTGTAATATCTACCGAGAATATACCTACCTACTTGTTCCATTTTACTGCTCAAAATACTGTTTTTTTCAGTTAATTTATTCAAGTTGTGCAGAATTAATCAGAATATATCTGTGCCTCATTATATTAGCAAAGTATAAATAATATAAGGTGGAGTTGTAATTTAGTGAAATACGTCGACGCAAAATTCCGTTTTGAGCGGAAAGGAACAAAGAGAAACTTTAATGCTAACACAAACATCACTTTCACCGTCATTTGTTTTTACTTTCAATATATTCTTTTTTACTAGATTATATAATATAGTAAATATGTATTATATACCTAGATACAATATACCTCTCAACAATATACTCGTAAAATGTCCCGATTGTAGCTTAATGATCACCATTAAAAACTGGAAATACTTTATGACGGAGAATTGTTGATTATATTGTATAAAAGGCACAATCAACATAGCTCATAATAATAATAATGATTACTACTACTACTATTACCAACCAGTCAATTCCGCCGGTGGTATCAATTACATTCCATTTTTTTCCAAAGCGATATTGTCTGTCAACCATTTATTTTAGTTGTAATTTCGACTATTTCGCAGTGGGACTTAAGCTCTAAAGAGATTGACATAATCATTAGGCTTCTTTGACCATGCTTTGTACATGCATGCCAGCATTAATACTAGTTGCATTTCGTTCCCCTTCCTTCACCAATATTATCCTCTTTACTAATCTTGTCAGTTTGCTTTCTTTTACAAATAGTATAAAAGAGCTTTTTTCTTAAGCATATCATTAGTGCACCATACTTGACTAACTTTTAATGTAGACCTTTAGAACTACATCTCGTTTCATTTATCTTATAACTATCTAAATGATAAATATCCCCGGTTTTTAATCTATATATTGTGTTGTTTATCCTTTATCTTATATATTACTTATTCTTATTCAGTATAAAATATTATTGGGAGTTGTCATCAATAATTAAATCATGTTTCAGTGATATTATTATTATTAAATTTTATTGACCAGCAATCAAAATGAATGCGTTTTGTGTTGTCCGTCTGTCCTTATATCTGTACATAGAAATTCTCAACTTTTATCTTGTAATTTTCATAATTATTTACACACGATAATATATTATTTACATACCATACTTATATTTATACGTGATATAATGTAATATGAAACCCATTATTGGTAAAGATTACTCTTTACGCTCTGTATGAATGTTATTTATATACTATACTATACTATACTACTATCATGATTGTAATCGTACTGTTTATTTATGTTACTACATACATGCACAGTACATACTTATATCACCAGGAAATATCTTTTGTCGTGCTTCTAATTAATGATCATGACTAGAGTGCGCGGATAAACCCTATTTTAAGACTGTCAAATGAGATTTTTGTGGGGTGATTTATCCCATCCTACCCAACACAAGCATAATTATACAACTATACACCGATATTATTGTTATCAACAGTACCTACTAACTGACAGTATACGATATTATATTGATAAACAATCGAAGGTAACTTCAACGGGACTGCAACTTACACCCCTTGCCCTCTTCTAGTGCTCTTTCTACATTCATTGATTTAGCTACACTTTCATATAGCTTACAAGTTTAGATGCACCAGATATTATATTGACCGATGCTACTGTACTATAGTTGCAATTCATACCCATTCATTTATTTAATAAAAAATAACCATACTACATATTCTACTACTCGTCTCAACAATGAGTAGTATGTGATATATAAACTGAAATATATATACGGAGAGCTTGCTTTTGTGTCCACCAAGTGTGTCAATTTATCGATACAACATAACTTTATATAATACATATTATTATATATACATACTAATTTTATTCTGTACAACTACTACATACTTCCTTTTTTATCTGATTTTTAGTCCTGTAGTTAATACAAATCGAGGTTTGTCTTTATGTCGCCCTAATCTCTCCACCTAACTTCCCCATTTATATGTCGCTACAGTCAGATCTTGCATGCACTTTAATGCAGCTTGCATTTCTTGTGTTTTTTAAGTTGTTTACACAATTTGTTACGTCATCGATCTAATCTCACTCTCTTTAATTAACCTGTACCACCATGCTAAATAACTAGTACTTTTTCAGTGTGCATTTATTTTCACCTTTCGATATTTGGAATTTCTTCTGAGTTCTTAATTCTATTTTTTCCTCAACATTTTGTTATTATTCAATCCAGCCGTCTTCATTTCCCATTTATTGACAAAGATAGTTTTATAGTCCTAAAAATCAGAACTAATTTCTAATCGATTTCTTCGTTGGGTATGTGCAAACTATGTGCAAACTGTTCACTGTAGAACTTTTTACTATCATATTATATACCTTCACAAACTTTACTATTCATGACATCTATTGATTACCTTTCTCCCCTTTCTTATCTCGCATTATATTCAAGACATAAAAAAGCGATAACACAAATTGAATTAACATGGTGATACCTGCATAATAACTTTTTAATTCGAACTAGCTACCTCCAGTGTATCACAATTTCCTCTTCAAATCTCGCTATCGATCAACCCATTAACTTACGTCGCTCTGTATTGCGCTCTCCAAGCTGCATATTAAATACATGACACACATCAAGAGTGGATCACCACTGTTTTGCCACAGTCGGCTTTTGATCGCCTGTGGAAGCTGATACCTACATATAACATTACCTAAATCGTTTTTACTGTTGTAATCGCCCTCAAAATGAATTCCAACCCTCCTTTAATTGATTGTTGTAGTCCATGTGGTTCAATGCGTACGTATGCGTGACGACTCTATTTCGAGTTGAATTTCCGAGAGTAGCCATCAGAAATATATATTCCACCATGTTTGTTAGAAGCTGACACCTTTTCTTTTGATTGCTCTATGTAATGGGAACTATGTGTATATGGTTAATTTCAGTACACGAAACTGCACTGGCATAGGTATATAGGTATACTGCTTGTATATATCAATATTTGGTAGGAATAACCAACATTACTAATCCTTTTTAATAGAAAACTTATCTAACCAGAGAGTGTAGAACTGTAGCCTTTATATTGGTATAATAGACACTAATATATATACACGTACATATATCTATCATATTTTATTGTTATACTCAGATGAATTATATTTAAATAACTATTACCTAGATAAAATATTTGAGCAATAAAACAGCTCTATTTATGCTATATTATGACTACCAGGAAAGAGAAAAATGATTTTAGTCTTGAATAAAATCTTGGGATTAAAAAATACAAAAATAACAAGTTACAATAAGATATTTTTAAGTCCATATTTAGTTTGATATTTAAAGATATTCTGTTTTATTAATTCAAATAATGACACTTATTGAAACTAAAAAGTACAGAAATTAATTTTTTTACACCATAAAAATTGCACTTCATTTGTTTGCAAGAATGATTACATTATAAGTATTTATTCCATTTTCTTCATATAAAAAAATGATCATTTGATATTGTACAATGACAATAAAGTCAAAATTTGATGTTTATTATTCCTGATATTTTCTTTACTTTAATAATCATAATATAGTTTATAAAGAATAAGTTAAAATATAATAGATGAAGCACAAGCTACTGTGAAATAAAAGTATATTTTTTGCACAATTTTTCGGAAGAAAAACTTTCTTTATCGAGTGCGATAAAATATGATTAAAAACAGTGAGACAGGCTATTAAATAGTACATGGTGACGTAATAGGATTAAATTAAGTGTATATGTGTATAATTAAATATAAGTGTATGAATGAGCAGGATGAATACAGAGAAGAAGGGTATTTAATTAAACAAGAAAAGGTTACATAAGAGGATTAAAAGTGTATACAATTGATTAAAATAAAAAAGTCTACTAGTATAGGGCATATAAACAGTAAAATATACAGTAAAATATAATAATATATACTAGGGAGAGCACAGAGGAATGTTAGGAAAATAAGGATTAATAGATAAGGTGTCTAAGTTCGTCTCTTTCAAGTTTACTATTTATAGCTGGTTTGATTTTGGTTTGGATTACGTCACCATGTACTATTTAATAGCCTGTCTCACTGTTTTTAATCATATATCATACTCGATAAGGGAAGTTTCTCTTCCGAAAATTTGTGTAAAATATACTCTTTTTTCACAGCAGCTTGTGCTTCATCTGTTATATTTTATCTTATTGACTAAAATATGCTGCTCCAGGAAACTTACATCAATTTAAACTGTATTATTATTGTTATACATGACATGTGGGATATGTCACAAATTGTTTAAAAATAATTACAAATTGCTCAGACACAGATTAGTTACTCTGTGATTCGTCAACAGCTGTCTGTGTCTCTAATAACGGCAGTAATTGAGTTGAGATAGATATCAACGACCTGAAGGACTCATTCCATCTCATGGTTGAACGGTCTAGGGGCGGTATGTAAGTTCGCTATTTGTGTTAAAGGAAATGCTTGAAACTCGAGGAAATGCTTAGTCCATGAACTCCTCTAGCATTTATTCAAACGTATTGAAGAATGTCACTTTATTATTTTCAAGCATTTCTTGAAATATTGCATTTCAAATAAATCCTCGAAATTGGAGGAGTTTCTTTAAAATAATATTAACTTGAAACGCTTCAAAGAATTTCTCGTGTTTTTAAGCATTTCCTTGAATGGAAAAAGTAAATTTAAGCATACCGCCCTATGTTACACAAAGATATCTTCCATGACGGAAGGGTTTGTTGGGTTGATGTAATAGTAGCTTTGCCAGTGCGTTAAAGAGTATTGCGCTTACAGAATTACAAGCGTTGCTTCTGTATGATTCCACTAGCACTTTCAATATTTTTGGTTTTTGAAGTCAATGTTATTATTTCTCTGTGGGAAATATTAATATACCTAAATAATTGAAGTCGCGTAACAGTGCACTGTGAGAAGTATTGAGTTCATTTCACAGTGTGGGGTGACATGTGTAGTCAATAATAATATTGATTTTTATTAAAACCCCATCTGGTGGCAAGTTTGCGTTCATGTCACCAACCACCAGATTTTGTCCCGATTTGGTTTGAAATGAAAAACTATGTAATTAGGTCCACACAATTGTTTGTTTCTTCTAAGCTGAGAGCACATGATACGGTGGTGGGCATGTAGCAGTTTATGATATTTAGAAAGAAAGAATGTAAAGAAACTTTAAATAGCAGTAGGATCGTTTATTTGGAATAGTGTAGTATCGGTACGTTGATTCACATAGCTATCTTTGCTCGCGCCTACGCAGTACAATACATTTATTACACATAAGCAGCCGAGTGAATAATACTCACTATAATTATACCACTAAAGGCCAATAACAACAAACTAATACAAGTATGCAATGCGCATATTACACTGTCTTACACAGCAAAAATCAATACAACCCCGTCACATCGAAACTTGGTAAGTCTTAGTAAGATCTTGTGAAGAAAATATAGGTGAATTTTTCATAGTAGGATCTTAATTAAGATCCTAGTAAGAACTATCAATTTATTCTAGGATATTGCTAAGAACTATCAATTGTTTCCAGGATCTTACTAAGTACCATCAATTTATTACAGTATCTTGCTAAGAACTATCAATGTATTCCAGGATCTTGGAAAGAAACAACAAAACATATAGGAACTGTTAAATAATAATTTATTAGATATGCTTCAAAAGCAAAGAGAAGTTACACGTTATCTATGCACTCATTTATGTTTTTTAGGTCTAACCCACGCTGATTTACAGCGTGTTTCACCTCCGCCCAGGCATTCGCTCCAAATCTTTTCTCTGTAGCTTCTGAAATAGAGAAATTATATGAAATTTAAAGAATATATGAGCATGTTCAAGAAGTTTCTGTAGAGTAGAACATATGTATTCATCAAATACATGGAAAAGTATTTGGGTAGTGCAGATTTGAGTAACACGTAACAGTTTTAACACTTGTCCACTCTACCCGTCACAAATGAATCCCTTCATTAGAAATTGAAGATTTTTATATATAAAAATGTAATGTATATCTTTCTAATTAAGTGACTTTTATACTGTCAATCTTTTCTGTTTATTTTGAGAAAATAAAAGCAATATATCATATAGAAGCTAAGTAAATTACATTATAAAAATAATTTCCATGCAAAAATAACATTTTTATAATTTATTAATAAAATCCCCTTTTCGAAAACCTGAAAAGAATTAATGAAAATGTTTAATGTTTTGATATTCAAAGCAATACAATTAAACAAATATCTAACCATTAGTAATAGTACCTTTTTGGACCAGGCGACGATGTTCTCATAGTGAGTCGACATATCTTGAAGAGACACGCGACTATCCCGAAGAAGTATCCAAAGCGGATCGATCACGAAAAAACTCAAAACTCCCAACGCACGGCAGCCAGTGAGCGCGATAGATCACCCATTAGAGAAAGAAGGAGACGATTGGGGTTTGGGTGTCCATGGAGAAACTCTGTCATGACATCCTGTTGGTACCAGATGTTGAAGCCATTCGGGAAGACAACGTAATTGCGATTGCCTCTGAAATCCTGAAAATGTGAGGATGACAAATATTGGTTTAAAGTAAGAAATTCCCAGTGTAGGTAAATATTTAGTGTAGCAATATAATAAACATGAGCTTCGTAGAATAAACTAAATTTTATTCTAAACGTATTTAAATTATAAAATGTATCAATAATATATTTAGTATCTATAAATAAATAATATATATATTTTAATGTAAATACTAAAGTATATTAGTGCATAGTTTATCGCTTAGTTTCCTATACCCCAAACTGAAACTTTGATTCGTGAGAGTCCAGGAATGCGGCAAAATCGTTTGAAACATCACTCTACTCGTTGCCATTGTGATGTAGGGCCTTGAACAACGTCCGTATCAATCGATGGGTTGCAGACTCATCGTTAAGATTCATCAAGAAAATAATTCTTGACAGTTCCTAATAAGTTCCTATTAGTTTCCTATTACGTTTTATCAAGAAATACGGAAAAATCACGATCCTACTAAGATTTACCAAGTTTTGATGTAACAGAACTGAAACTTATTTATGAATAAACTTTGTTTAAAACTATTAATAATAAAATTAATCAATTTACCAGCAGGTGATAACAGTCAATGTGATTTTACCTTGTATACACGAATGGATCTGCCTCAGAAGGGAATAGTAACGACAGAGCAGCAGTCGTCGCAACTAAAGGGACCTATCCAACCCATTTAATCCTGGAGATAATCACAGCTATAGATAACGTTATCAGTTGCTTCTGCGAAGAACTTTTGGCACTGGACCTGGCAATACTTCAAATTACAGCTTCCTAACATTTTTCTGACACTCACCCAAACTACCGCTATCTGCTCAGACAGCCAAGTCCTTCTATCTGCTATGAAGAACAACTATCCAACCAAACAGCTCATCAAGAGAATGCTAGAGTAACTGAGGCGTACAGCATAATCCTTCAATGGTTACCTGGACACACAAACGTACCAGCAAATAAACTAGCAGACAAGCTGGCCAAAGAAGAAACGTCATAATTTGACTAATTGATTACAGAAGTGCAGCCGTATATGTTTCGACAGAACTAACAAAGACCCGCTCTTACCACAATCATTCGCTCCAGATTTCAAGTTCCAGCAAGGGAGATCACAGCTAATCTGAGCATAAAAAACTTTTCATTGATCAGTCCAATGTGATCACAATGTCTTGAAAACCACTTACTCTGGAACATTGGTTTTACAAACGCACAAGAACATCAAAGGGAAAATTGGAAATTCTTTGGAGAGCTTAACCCGCCCTTGTTAATCTTATACTCAAACCCAAGGGGAGCACAGGCAACTCTTTAGCACCTCCTGCTTGCGACCTAAAACTGTGGAATAATACGCACGATTGACAAAGCACGATTCAAAGTCACCTCAAACAAATAAATAAATAATTACAACAACGAAAGCACTATCAATTGTACTGCCCTAACAAAGCACATACAATGGAGCACTGGATCTGCGATTGCATCGGCACCGCAAGAACCACAATGGAAATTATCGGTTGTATCCCACTAATGCCAACCTCCGCAGCCACTCGAAGGATATGGTCCTGCTGGTACGGAAGACTTTATAGTGACCATCGTAGGCTGGTCCCCAGAAGCAGCAGCAGGAAAAAGGCAGCTTTCTTCAGGAGCGGGCACTGCATACGTTTTAGAGCTTACCGCCACCTACTGGACCCCAGAGTCTCCCGATATTCTCCAAAAACTGCCTAGACCAACTGCACACTCAAAAGCACTGGCTCACTGATTGCCAAGCCACTAACAGCAAAGCAATATAAATTTTCGGCTGTCTCCCAAAACCTCTGTCATTTCACCAGCCATCCGATGGAG
The DNA here is from genome assembly GCA_036023295.1 of Invenusta paracnida. Taxonomy (NCBI): domain Eukaryota; kingdom Metazoa; phylum Platyhelminthes; order Proseriata; family Coelogynoporidae; genus Invenusta; species Invenusta paracnida. Next base: position 703 of record JAYRBW010095148.1, on the reverse strand, counting down.
AATTGATACTGCTGGTGGCTTGGTGCAACCTTAAGGATAGCTGTGGCAGATCACTTTCAGCAGAAGAAGCACTTGGTTTTTAGAAAATGTACAACATATTTTTTATGGTATATTTTTAAATGACTGTAATTCATTTTTATTAATTTTCATAAAAAAATATAAATCTTAAAATTTGCGGAAATGTTTTATTTACACTTGTACTGAAAGAAATTTTTATAGTTCAAGAAATCTAAAAAATATGGATAAATTACTATTTAAAATTAACTAAATATATTCAATAAACAGAAGTTTTCGATGAAAGATTATAAGAAGTAATAAAACGAAGAATATTTTCTTATAAAACTGAACAGGGCATTATCAACATCTATAGACCTTCGTACTCCACTAACATAATGAACAACTTGTAATTCATACTTTCCATTCTGTTTTTATAGTAGCTTAATTTATTCTTTAGCCATACTCTGTGTATATTTTTATAATTTTTTGCATGCTTTAATATTCTTTTCTTAGCTAGTAGTAGGCAAGGTGTCGCACGATCACAATGCGTTGGCCGGGGGGGGGATGCTGAGGGGTGCTCAGATGCACTTTGTATGCGGTGCACTTTGCAACGACTGCACCTTACTGAGTGGGAGGGAGGGGGGGGGTGGGCGTAGTCTCGCCCAATCACGGTCGAGTACGACCAGCCAATGACAGAACAGGAAGA
>JAYRBW010095137.1:0-20576 GCA_036023295.1 Invenusta paracnida | reverse complement strand
TGCTATTTTTATTTATATGTATACAAATTATTTGGATTTTAGACATATGACAGTTGATCAAATATGATGGATCTATCTTTTAGTATAGGTTTTAAATATAACGGATAATATAACAGCAAAGTTGATCAAATATAACCAATCTATCCGTTAGTTTAGGTTTTCAATATAACGGATAATATAACGGCATAGTTGATCAAATATAACAGATTATTTATCCGTTATATTTGATCAACTTTGCTGTTATATTTTTTTTAATATAACGGATTATTTTTTTAGTGTGTAGATTACTATTTTTGACCTCTTCTGTATTAAATCAGTAATAAAGTGATAATAAATGTTATCTTTCTCTATAATATTATAACTATAGTGTAAAAATGTAGTTTTCAAGTCAAATGTTTATGATTCTTTTGCTTTTTTTAGCAATATGATCTTTCGGCGGTTTAAAATATGTCGTCTTTTCTTCAACACACGTTACCGGTCATTTATACTATGCTCTCTACTGGTGGCCTTATTTATTTGGCGGCTACGTACCTACATGATGGGACATCCAGGATATCAGGTATGAAAGAGGTATTTTTGTGTAGCTAAAATAAATAATATCTATACACATGTGTATACATACATATGTAGCTAAATTTCATATGAATTTCATATGAATTTTTCTTTAAATTACTAGCATAAATTTTGGAATATTTCCACTGTAACCCTAGTCAACAATAAACATTTTATCATTATGTATCAATATGTTATTTTTTCATTAATGAATTTTAGGTCAAACCTTAAGCAGGAGTTTTTACTTCACAATATTCTAAAGCTTTAGAAGCTATAATGTTTTTATTATCTCTTGTAGTAAATAATTTTAGTCTTATTTCGTCTTTAACATTGTAATTAGGCAGCGCCAAGCTGTATGTTATCTATAATAACATAATTATTAATGATATATATTTTATTACACCAAAACATTTTTATTCAAAAATAAAATTAAAGGGTTACAAAAATGTATAGCAGGTTTATTGCCATAATAATAATATAAATATGTACGAGTAATGTTTGTAATATTTATCATGTTTTATACGTCATGTACTTTTTTTAGTACTTACTGGAGCTACTTTGAAGTTAATGACTTTTTCACTTAACTTTATCATGCTTTTCCATTAGTTAATTAGACTAATCTTTCGCATTGTTTTACAATAAGTTACTAGTAAAATTTATTCATGATGTTTCCATTTACTTTCGATATAATGACCTTTCTAACAAATTATTATTAGATGACATTGACCATTCTTATTATTTTCCATTATAAGATTTATAACCATTGTACTTGTCAAAAAATATTCTATGTGAAATACAATGTTTTAAAGAGAAATAGTTTTTGTTATCCATATTTACGCCTTTCAAGCGATATTAATATAATGTCTTTTTGTAAATTAACATGGTGTATGTGTGTGCAAAATCTGCTTTTGTGCCAACATTTGAGCATTTACTCAATTTCCTATTAGACTGAATTTGATGTCTATAGAATTCTATTAGACCAAAGCATGTCCTGGCGGCATGAGATGTTTATAACGCTTTTTAATCTTTTATATCACAACAATTGCTGAAAAATGTAATCACTATGTTGTTAATTTAATAACCTGATTATGTATGTAAAATAACCGTGTAACTGAACAGTAATTTGTTTTAGCTATTTACATGTATATATAGATTTTTAATAATTGCACTTAGAATAATATATTATAAATAGGTTATTTCTTTTGTTATTTACATAATAAATGCCTTTGTAAATCAGACTATTATTAGCTGTGGTTCACGTTTTGTCATTATATAGTCATCACTCACGAAATAAAGACTGTTAACCATTTAGGCCTATCACTTCACACCTAAGCCTATCACTGCACACCTAAGCCTATCACTGCACACCTAAGCCTATCACTTCACACCTAAGCCTATCACTTCACACCTAAGCCTATCATTGCACACCTAAGCCTATCACTGCACACCTAAGCCTATCACTTCACACCTAAGCCTATCACTTCACACCTAAGCATATCACTTCACACTTAAGCCTATCACTGCACACCTAAGCCTATCACTGCACACCTAAGCCTATCACTTCAAACTTAGGCCTATCACTTCACACCTAAGCCTATCACTTCACACCTAAGCCTATCACTTCACACCTAAGCCTATCACTTCACACCTATGCCTATCACTTCACCCTAAGCCTATCATTTCACACCTAAGCCTATCATTTCACACCTAAGCCGTCACTATACATAGACATATATACTATACACTACACATTATCATTTCAGTACAGTTATCACTTTATTTGCACTTATTTCAGTTATATGTAATAATTTAAGAAACACCAATATCAAAGCTGACTGCTTGATAGTAGTTGATCCCGAGTAGCATTAGAAGTTAAAACACAAAGCCTTTTGCTACTGGAATTTAAGTTAAATTGCTTAATAATGTAACTAATTGGATTTCCACAATAGACTATGAACATTGTTATGTAACATTTACAACTGTTGATTCCCACCTGCTGAGTTTCTTTTGTTGATTTTCGCAACAAATTGGCCACAGACATCCAAATAAGCATAGAAAAATCTCGTGACTCTATAAGGAAACAGCTACAATATTTTATGTCACTGTATGTTTATCCTATTTTACAGATAATGCCGATTGCTTTAACTGTGGAGCCACCGCGAGTTAATCACAGTGTGATCCCGCGCATCATTCACCAGACCTACAAAACGGATCAAATTCCTGGCGAATACCAACCATTGATCCATTCCTGGCTCGCCAACCACCCCAACTATACATATGTTCTCTGGACTGACGAGGACATTGAACAGTAAGTTAAAGAACTTACATCCTTAAAGACATACCTTTAATATTTGAAATTTTGCTGCATTAAACTGGTACATTTTATAATACCCTTTTAGCAGCTTTCAAAGATACTTTAAATACGTATTATTAGAACCATCAGGAAGACTCGCTTAACTTTGTTATATGTTGTATTGTTCCCAAATATGTCCACTTGAACTATCTTGGCTAAAAAGTGAAAACATCTACTTATAAAGTATACCGATATTTATCTAATATATTTCTTTAACCCATTTTGATTAACTATTTTTTTACGTATACGGAATAATTTAAGTACAACGGACTTATAATTTCTTTTAATAGTTAGTTATAAGAAGGATATTAATAACCTGAGTTAAATCTACAATGCGTCTTGTTTCATTAATTGAACCGCACATATAAATGCTTTTATCATTTAGATTTAATGCACTTAACAGTATTTAAAATGTTCGTTTGAATTAATCAATTGATTTTAGACAATAGATCTTTTGATATTTACAACACATTCAAGAAGGTAATAGGGGGTTGACAAGTCTAAATAATGTAAATGTTGATATATTGATGAATATTATTTTTTATTATACACACAATATGGTCTACTGTAGTTATTGACATTTAATATTACAAGGAGAGGTACATTTATCACTAAATAAACAAATAGCTGGTATCCGTTTCACTTTAAAACTGTATTACCTTGATATAGTATGTATGTCATATCTGAAATACTTATATAAATCCTTTGGATTTGGAACCATTCTCTGTCAAAGTATTTTAATTGATTTTGAATGAATTTCTCTTTATGATAGTTTTACATATCAACAAACTACCTTTATTATTAGTCTTGTTTACTCTTCCTAATTCATACATTGTCTGATTGTTCCTTTTGATATGTAAACAAAAAGGATTAATGTTTTCCTTTTGGTTTATAAATTAATAAACGTGTTGATTTTGTTTCTACGTTCCTACCTTAACGTTATACGGCATAAATGTTTTTAGATATTTTTCTTACATATATCCTTTTGTGACATAGTTCATGTAAATTATTTTATAGTCTGACATGCGTATTTTATATTTGGACAAACAATGAATCATCTGCTGATATAATTGTTATATAATTAATTCTAATTTGTGTTATTTTAAAGCTTTATCAATAAATTATATTTTACTTACACCTCAATCCATATTTTTTCTCTTAGACTAGAATTATACTCAACTTTATGCACAGACTCTCTTAAGACTAACTTTTTTATCTCTGCATATTTTGGAAACCATAGATCGACACTAAAATTGTATCCATATATAGATTAGTCAGTAAAACGAAACATGTCGTTATGAAAATGTTTATTAGTTTAATTGTGTGATTTATTGAATTTGTAATAGTAAGTCTATCAAAAGCTTGATTCTAGCCTTTTTACTTGTACTTCTAAACGAATTTGGATAAAGATGTCTATTTATTAGTTTTATTTTGAATTATTGTGTTTTCATGTTTATTATTCTTTCGGAATATTCCTTCTATTGATTATTGGGAAGTCGAGTGGATTTCCCCCTTTCACTAGACTCAAGCCTCCATCACTTCTTGTTCTCTCTCTCTTCTCTTGTATACTCACTCGTTCCTCTGACTAATTCGGTGCCTTCTCTTCCTCCCTTAAAATGTTATCTGTAAAATCGAATCGATATATATCTTGCTTAAATGTTATCTTACATATATGTTTTCGTGCTCTATTGCGTCTTGTCCCACGTCTATCATACGCTACTGACAATTTCTCAAAATGTTGTAGCGTTTTATTTTTTTCCTATGAAACGATTGGTATATTTATTTAATTTATTCCTTGAAGTATTAACGTTTGTAGCTGACTATTTATTTGCATATTATGATTTTTAGACCAAAATGATTGCTATGTATTACTACTACTCTTATTTTAACAACCCATTTCATTTATGTTAATATACTTTTATTTTTTATTAATATCTCGCTTAATTTAACTTTTGTTTAATTGATTTTTTTGTTGTTGCATAAAACAGAAATTTTATACGACTAATTATATTACCTTATACAAATAGAAATCTTTTTTTAAATTCCCAATAGAAATATTCATCACATAAACCATTACACTACTCAATGTGTTTAGCTACATTATCAAAATACACAACTCTAAATATCCGATAATATTTTGATATTTATCCTATTTAAAATAAATTTTATGATCATTTAGTGTTATTTTTTTTTTCTGCTGGGTTTTTATATACTTATTATCCCTTGGAAACCTGAATTGTATAGACGAATGCAATGAAATAATTTCCAGAGATATATAGGCTCTACATATTTTATAGTTGCTCCCAGATATTGTTATACTAATTCCAATTGTTTGTGTAAATATGTAGATATTTCAACACCAGCTGTTTCATTAATGAAACATAACGTTTACTATAGTATACCATTAGTTATACTACCGATCGTAAACACTCGATCGATAGTTAAGTGCATTGTTCACATAGACATTCATGTAATGATTATAATCAATTAAAACTTTTTACCCAAAACATTCATTTGAGCACAGGTGATGTATTTGAAATCTAGATGACTAGTGCAATCTTAGAAATATTTGAATAAAGGCAAATATTATTCTAAGTACCAATTGGTATAAATTATGCATTGGATTAAATTTAAATTAAGATATTTGATTGGTGAACTTTTAAAATCGTTATTGTGCCATGTGTGTGGGCGCTATAGATGCTCCATTTTGTCTGTATTTGGTCAATTGTTAATAAAAATAATGCACTATATTAATATGAAACTGTTTCGTAGTATGGAGAATTATATATTTAAGTGCCGGCTTATTTTCTTTCCTGCTATTTTTTATATTAGTGTTATTAACGTTAAATTTAATGGTTATACTTAAACTGTTTCAAAGAATGGCTCCAGCTATTTGCTAATTCCTTTCGCCAAACGGTCTCTCTCACACAGACTAATCAGAAGAGACTATCCCTGGTTCCTGTCCACGCATCTGGCCTACGCGCACAATCTTCAACGGTCTGATGTGGCACGCTACTTTATCCTACATCGGTACGGTGGCGTCTACATGGACATGGATGTAGTTTCCCTTCTCCCTCTCGATTATCTTATCTCCCAGTACTCTGCGATTTTAAGCAGAGAGCCCTTCATACAGACCATCTACAGCTGGCGTCGCGACATGCTCCTCATGAACTCACTCATGGCCAGCGCTCCAGGCCACCCCTTCTTCCACTATGTTATATATAACCTCGAAAGTGAGTTTGCATTAGTTTCTTCGGTAACTGATTTTAAATTGACTTTAAATCGCTTTTAAGCAGATATACGTACGGGATCACACTAGCACTTTATTTTATGGTATACCGTTTATTTTGTTTTGAATATAATATTTGTTTCGTTTAAGAACTGTGTAATAATGTTGTATTTGTATTTAAAATATCACATAATATTTAATAAACGTTACTACAATTAGATGAACTACTTTCTGTTTTATCTAACTGCTATTACAATATTTTTAATTTTGTTACCTCAAAGCAAGATATGTCTTAAATATTGTTATGCTTAAATTATTCTAATTGCTGAAAATATTTGGTTCTAAAAAATTGATTAAAACAATGTATTTTTATACGTCTATTTCATCAATGACTGACAATTACAAGGCAACACACTGCTAATGTCAATTCATATCATTTCAAATGTTGTTAGGAAAACAGAGCTGTCAAGTGTCGACAGTCTCGATATTTGAAAGATTTTTACTGTACCGATATTTTTAAAATCTGACTGTTAAAAATTTGTATGTCTTTTCTATCATTTTCATGCTGTAAAATTCGCATTTCGCGCAATTGCCTTTTATACAATTTCTCATATTTTGAAATACTAACACGAATTTATTGTAATATATATTAATTTGTGTCTATTTTTAGATCTTGTTCTTTCAAAAGGAAAGTATATTGATTTTTTTGTAGACTACGTATTTGCTCTATTCTATATACATAATATGTAAAATGAATTGCTTTTGCTTTACTTTTTTTAATGTTACTGTGTTTGTTTGATACTATTCTAAGTTTCTTATTTTAATACTAAAAATTGGTTACTCTACTTGCCATTGCCTCATGCCACTGTGCAGAAAGTTTATTTGCATTATGTTATATCTATTTGATTTTCAGTGCATGGATAAGTTTATTATACAAAGTAGAGTCACACAGGAGCATTCCACGTCTTCATCCCAGAGTAGTTCCAAGCCAACCAACACGCAACAGGCTGTAGTTGAAGAGAAAATCACAGTAGAACCAGCGATTGGACAGAATAAGAAAGCAAACTATATAGAAGAGCCTGGCGAGAGTAAGAAGAAGAAGAGATTCGATACCTTCAGGAAAGAATATAAAGACATCCCTTTGATAAGGCATCACGCCATACGAATTCTGTGTTTACTGTTTGCTACATTTTTTAATGTCGCATGGTGGCCGCGATGATATTACAGAGCACACCACTTCTGCCAATCACAAAAGATTTGTCGAGGACTCCCAGAAAAATGCCTTACTTGATAACTTTGCTGGAAGAGAAAGATGACCATTCAGTTATTTGTGCTTAAGTGATTATTACGAGGATATAATTTATTTGTACACCTAGATAATGTGTTTTCGGTTCCATGTAGCGAAGAATATTTCACTTGCGGTGGCTGATGGTTTTGGGAGTACGTTAAGAGCCTAATTCTGAAATTGCAAAAAAATATTGTTCTGCCAGAACAAAAACAACAGCATTAAAAAAACATTGGCAACGAAATCTTTGGATCTTAAAAAAATCCTATATGAAACATTTTGGTTTCATACTTCTAAAAACTTTTTACTTTTATTAGTAGTTTGTTGTTTAGTTATTCATTTTGGTGATTATAAACATGTGTTACAAACATGTAATGTTGTTCTTAATTGCAGTATGGCAACAGACGGCAGTAATGATAAAAACGAACAACTGTATCCCACTGTGATTCGAGTTGAAAGGAAAAATATCAATATAATTGGTGGCAATTTGTGAGCCTAAAACATCAGAACTAACAACTAACGTGATCACTGATAAATAGAAATCTCTTGATGTACCTCTCTCTGGCTTTGTTTCATTTGCCTATGATGTAGTGCAATGTAATGACGGGAGCTGATGGGGGTGTCATCGCACCTCTAAGGAAACTCAACAAAGAGATTCTGCTATCATCATGTGCTCAACTATGCTCAACTCGATGCCTAAGAAGGCATGCTCTTAGTTACCCATCGATGTTGACGTCATTCTTGTCGACATTTTATTATTTCCGCCATAGCAGTAAGCGTCGAAAGTATTTTGATGAGTTGCAGCTACTAATTGACGATAAGGTGAAGCAAGTTCTAAAGAATTATGCCACACGATGGCTCTCTAACCATTTGTTTACAACGAATTGTCGATTGGTTACCTCTTCGTCATTACAGGTCCTGAGTTACAGAATAAATTGGACGAAGAAAGAGAAGGGCATTCCTGTGCAACACGAAATTATTGATTCCATGTTCCGTAAACAGGATGAAGAAGAATCCTCCTGCACTTATGCCCAGTGGTGTCTTCTTCGAATCAATGCTTTTTATCTTCTTTTAATATTGTTCGTTTTTGCTCTGGTATATTCCAACAATCGACAACTTAAACAAGACCCTACAGAAAGACTAGCGATTGATCATGCACTTTCTTCGGGATCTACTTTCACGTTTTGTGCAACTATCTTTTCTGGCTGATAAGCTACAAGGATACGAATATACAGGTATTTAACTTAATCATTTAGCTTTGTATTGTAGTTCTTGTAGAAGTTACGTCATTGAGTCGGAGAATTAGTTGTTGTGTTTATTAGAAATTAAATCTGGTTTATATATGGGTACATGTTTTATTGAGTAGATTTGCATTTAGTAATATCATAAGTCTAAGTACAGGTAAGAAGTGTTACACAATCATTCTCTCTATGATTATAAATGTACGAAATAAACTTGGATTATAATGTAAGGTTATACTATGAGCACTATATAGTATAAATTGCAATTGTTTTGATATAAACTATTGTCAATTATATGAAAATGTTATGCGCATTATTCAGTTTCATACTATTGTTGTTCATTTTTTATCTTTTACCCCGCCCTGGTAGGTGAAAAATGCAGATCTCTTGGTCAGCAGACAACTGAGAGACTGTCAAAATTGAATGCATTCGAAAGGATAGAAGTACACGGGAACATCAGGGCCTTCTATGTCGCTGCAGTGGACTATATTTTAAAGAAGCTCCTAATTATGCAATGTTATTCAATGCTCAGGTTGCGAATGTGCTGACAGCTGCAGCGTCATGGTCCATGTCGAGTACTTTATACATCGACTATCTGATAAATCAGCAACAGATTTATCTTGCAACTATATCTTGTTTGTCCTAACAAACTATAGGACTATCAGTAAAAGGCTTTGTTATAAAGCTATAGCTTTCTATAGAGAAAGCTATGCGGCTACCTTCAAACCACCCAAGAAGAATTGTTCTCGAAGCTAATACCAAACACCGTCTGCAACGCAACAGCCTTTGTAATGCAACTTGCACTGACATCTGCCCAGAGCTACTCGACAGAAAACCTATTGACTCCCCTACGTACGCCCCTTGGCTTCTCACCTTGAACAACACCACTATCAACACGGACTGTGGAACCATCAACAAATCAGAAATGGCCGAGTCGGAAATGAAAGACATTGCCATCATGATCATCAACAACTTTAATGCAGATTTCATCCTGTACACTGCAGACCATAACAAACCAAACCAAATCAGCAACAGATGTACTGTGAGATGGTTTCCGAAAATACCAAGCATATCCTCTCCCGCCAGGAGTACTCAGTGAAGGAGAAGGAAGTGATGAGGTTGCCACAAATTACGAATATGGAGGGACATGGATGATTCGTTTCCGCACAAGGAGCTGGCAATCCTCACAATCCCACACAGCAATGCCGATAGTGAAAGACTCTAGTGTTTCCAGAAAAAACAGGACAAAATTACTCTTCAATGACAATTGCGACACTCGATTCTTTGTTGATAAACAAATTGGGTGGGCGTGTACCACTTTCCAAAGACAAGACATATTGACCAAGTGCTAAGTATAAAGAGAATACTGGAAAAAATTAGACATCTTATTAGCATATTAATTCTGTTTGGACATTTTAACACTACACTGTCTACCTATGTACCTAGATATGAATGTATTAATTGAGTTTACTATATATATCGTATTTTGATCTTTATATAGCAGTACAGTTAGTAATATATAGTTTGATTATTATGTGTGTAAATAGTAATCTCATAATACGTAGATTAATAACCAATATCTACCTACTGGTTTTGATTCTGGGTGTTTTGTTATTTAAATACTACTTTCTAGAAATGTTCCGCTTTTGTAAATCTGAAAGTTACGTGTCTGAGAAAATAACACCATTTATTGTAATACATTCCTTCAAATTTACTTACTATGAACGTATGTTGCATTTCAAGTGCTTCTTACTGACTCAATATGGTCAACTAGTTACTTAAACATTGTATATATATTTTTATTTTTTTATAAAATGTTTAAACTGTACCTTACTATTTTTTTAATTATGTAATAAGTTTAATTTTTAAATCTGAGGACTCATTTATGTTCTAATTTTACAAGTATGAACTTCTGTGTACCTACATATATAGGATTCAAAGACCGCGGTTGGTGGCACCGGTACATATACAGCAGCGCCTACATCGTCTACTCCACCGGACCCCTGGCCCTCTCTGACATGTACATTGACTACGCCAGTCAACCGGGTGTCCTGCCGATGATTGCAAAAACTGGCGTCTATCTGGCGACTCCGGACCAGCTGAGTCCCTCCATTGACAAGGACGTCTACTACTACATCACCAGGTTTAACCAGTTCCATTTTATACATGTTATTTTCGAGTATTAATTTTTTGTTTAGCAATTTATAAACAAGGAATTTCATTAAAAAAACAGGTAGACTGACAGTAAAATTACATATTTTTGACAGCTTTTCATATGACCGTGCAATTTATAAACAACTGACTATTGGCTATTTATAATACTGAAATAAAGCCTATACACAGAATAGATATACCTACAAAAAAGCACCGTATGTACGGATAAATAATATTATGAAAAGATTTTTTAAAAACCATACATTTTTAATGGAAGGTTTTCGAAAACAACCAAATGATTGCATAGTGAATAAATTCTCTCGTAAAAAATAAAACCAGAACTAAACAACAACAAAATTCAATAGATAAAAGTAGTCATGAACGTTTGTATATTTACAAACTTTTAAAATTATCTGATTTATAACCGTTTATGCAAAATTTAAAAGTACACTTAACTAAAATATAAGATATTTATACTTTTTATAGTTTAAAAAATAGTGAAATAAACAATTCTATCATATCCGTATTTATTATGCACAATTAATAGAGTATTGTAAACCTTTACGTAATATTTAAACGAATTATACTTGGTTCATGTATGTCAGTAAACAGCACCAAACTTTTTTATAGAATTAAAGTATACAAATTTATCATTAATTCATTAATCATCTTTCATAAACAAACCTAAGTACAAGATCCTCTATACAGTAAAAGTAAAGATAAATTAATTACAATCCCCTTTTTACTTAAAATAGAAAGATAGGAAATATAGATATCTAAAAAGCGGATGGCAAAACTACTTATTTGTAGTAAATTGGTTAAATAAAAAATCTTGCGTAAGTAAATCTTGCGTAAATCTTTAGTGAGAATTAATTAATATGTGACAACACGATTAACTAACGAAATAAATGAACAGTTTTCGCTGTTATTTGCGGAAATAATAAAACATGAGTGCAGATTTTCTTGTCTAATTAATTTCTTCTTTAAAACAAATATAGGTATACGTGATTGAGCGTATAGAAATACAAGTAACTATAAAAACAATAAGTCAATACTGACTAATGCAATGTAATTATCGTGAATATCATTAATCTCTTCAGAGAAATTGATATGATAGAATTATTTATGTTTAAAAATAGACGGCCACTTGCTTGCGGCCAAAATCAGAAAGATTGTCTAGATTTTTTTAAAGTAAATATAGTTTTCATATTTGTAAACAAAAATGGCATAGCAGCAGTTTGGCGAACACCTCTGGAAAACCTGGAAATCTTAGGGAAATTAGAAAACAGAGAAATCTTAGGGAAATTAGAAAACCCGGAAATTTCAGGGAAATTAAAAAACCTAGACATTTCAGGGAAATTAAAAAAACCTGCAAATCTCAGGAAAATTAGAAAACCTAGACATTTCAGGGAAATTAAAAAACCTGCAAATCTCATGAAAATTAGAAAACCTAGACATTTCAGGGAAATTAGAAAAGCTGGTAAACTCAGAGAAATTTTTCAGATTTTCTGGGAAAATATTATTTACTTATATAATTTGTTATGGTTTTAGAATTATTGACACAATTATTCTGTATCTTTTCTAAAATATTTATTTCATGTTAGAAATAACAAAATAATAACAGATTCCCACATTATATGAAAGCTTTGGTAAAGTCCGCTCTTCACTCAGTTTCCACATCCGTATCTTCAATCTCATACTTGTTATCTTCTCCTGTGCTTTTACCTTTCAAAATAACATTTTACCTTTTTACTGTTAAGAATAAACTTCCTTCTTTATTACAATCTATTTTTGTTGTTCTCTCTTCAAAAATCTTAACACATTTATTTTTTTCCTCTTTGTAGATTCTCATAATTGTCTATTTTGTCTGTTTTTCTTTTCTTTTTACATGGGCACATTTGTAATGCTGACAGATGAAAGGTTCAAAAACTGGCTGTTGGAAAAAGTTTTGAGTCATCGTGTCGATTTTGTACAAGAAGATTTCAAAACGTTCAGTAATCAGACATCAGACTGGATGTGCTCGACTGATGAATCTGTGCCATACTGAGCAAGCACCAGTAGAGCTTATTCAATTTATAAAATGTATTCTTTGCCACAGGCATGGACAGTGGTAATACGCACTACGTCGAAACGACACCACATCGAAAAATAATACCCCCGTCTCGACGACGAAATGACACCACTTCAAAAAATAATACCCCCGTCTCGACGGCGAAACGACACCACTTCAAAAAATAATACCGCCGTCTCGACGGCGAAATGACACCACTTCGAAAACCAAATTTCTATATTTAAATAATGAAAATGACATAAAACTTTTATTTGTAATATGTTGTATTATTATTTATGTAATTAGATTGCCATATTGAATTATTAAGGAATAAAATGCTACTTTAATTAATATCAGTAAATCTAAACATAAATATCGTTTTCTACATAGCGTCGTTTCAACACAGTGACGCAGCTTTTACTTTTCGACGTGGTGTCGTGACGTCTGATTTCCTATATAGGAAATTTAACATTGTACCGTAGTATCGCGTACCCCATAGACAGGCATCAGTTGAGAGGCTCATCTTCCAATAAATATTTGTTAATCAAATAAATAATATTTGAAATCTCAACAATTGATTAAAGACCACATCGGAACTGTAAATGGTGGCGATGCTTCAAAATGTGATATTTCAAAGCATCATTCTCTCTGAAAAAAAATGCTGCTGTCTGCTGCCTGGAAAGCGGCAGGCAAGATGCTCAAGATAAAAGAAAAAGAAGTTGAATGACTATGATTGCATCGCAAAAGACCTTTCCAAACATAAAAAATAAGGTTATGTGTAGCTCTTTTAGACTTTTAACTTGTACACACACACATTTTGATTCATTTTTTGTGTATGCTACTGAATGAGTAATAGGGGGTTATATGTGCTTATTTCAATGACTTTTAGAACTGGCTAAAGGCTTTTTGCCAGTACTAAAGCAAATTATATTTTCTCAGTTCTTACATAAATTTTTATATATTTTCTTCTCTATGCTACTTATTAAATTGTAAAAGGTTGTATTATGTGCCACTTTTAAACACGATTAGAACATTAATGGGATTTTTAATTAGTATTTGTGTAGATAAGTGGTTGTTTTCTCAGTTCATTTTTATCTGTAATTTTGTATTAAAATATGTAAAATTGTTATATGACTTAGTAATAAAAATGTATAGAAAAATAACTTAATAGAATGCTTATAGTTCATCTGACGAGTATAGTTATACTGCAAAATCGATTGTGTTTTGAAATTACTGTATCCTTAATAGGTTCTTCATAGTAGTAGCAGTGAAATATTAAACATATTTATAAAGAATGAAAAATATATTAATGACTTTGTAAAAATGTACCAAATATCGGGGACAAAGCTTGAAAAACTCAGAAAGAAAATTTTGTTTTTCCTTCGGGAAAAATTATGTAAAACTCAGGGAAATTTGTTTTACTTAGTGGAACAACTCAGAGAAAACTGTTTTTGCTTATTCGACACACTGTATATCCAATTTCAATTTGAAACTAAAGTAATTGATTGTAATATATAACAAAAAATGCTGGAAAGTTGAGCATAGTTATAAAAAAATAATGTTAAATTGCTAACTTTATTATATTACTTTCAAGCATTGTGTTAATGGGGCTTTCTGGTCTTCATTTACAATAAATTGGTGTTATACTGCTATTGTATTTGGCAACTACATTACTTGTGACTGCTAAGGTGACTTAAGATGGTCGAAACAACATGTTGTCCAACTGTACCCGTACTGCTAATAGAGAGTAGGGGTTTAAAACTTCGCATGTACCTAAATACATATATCTTCTAACATTCATTTAAAAATGTAAAAATATGCTTTTTTAATTATTACATGCAATTAATCAGTTCTCAAATCAGTCTTGTCGATTTTGATAATTCTATTTTGACATTTAGAAGTTAAAGCAATATAGTATTTTTATATTTCATATAATTCTACATTATAACTATAGTTTAGTTTGAAGAAAATATGAGACTAGAAGATAATAAGTAACTTTTCCTTATGTACCTGTTTTTTATTATAGTACATTAATAGTATATATTTTTTATGTGGTTATCCCAATTTAGATTTTCCTAAATATTTAGTTTCGGAATGTCTATTTATATCTGTTTCCTAATTTTAATTTTAAATTTGAATATTTATATTTAATCAATCATTACGTTCTTTAAGTGTCATAAAATTGGCATTTGTTTATAACTGTTGCTAGTTATTTGGTGTACAAAATAAGTATCATGTGAAAATAATTTAAATTTACTTTGTTCAGCAAAACATTTTATGTCATTTATGTACATGGTTAGTTACAATGTAAAGTTCGTATTTTTATTGTTGTATATTATGTTGTTTTATTAGTAAGATAACTTTATAGTAAGTGCTTAAATGAGCCTGGTATTCCTTAATACTCTAGTGTCAATGCTATCAAAAGCTGTTTTAAGTCTATGTACACTCGATTTTTGTACAGTGATATTTTGTAAATCTAAATTGTTTACTGTATAATATATTATTTTATTCAATAAAATAACTAAAGTCTGTTTGTATTGCCTTATAAAATATTTTATTAAAGCATGAAATAATGATACATATATGTAGGTCTATTAATAGTTATTTGTTTCCACTTTTAAAAATATGTTAGTTTTGTTAAGGATTGCTACAATATGAATTATAATGTATTTTATCAATTTTAGGGATATCTTAATCCTTAATAAGTTTATTTTTAAAGCTGTTAAATATTCTTGATAATTTCTTTCGATTCATTTTTGTTAGTAAGATTGATTTGTTTATTTTAAAAACTAGTATATCTTTTTTTAAACATATCATTTTTATTTACTCAGTTTTAATATCAATGTTATCTCCAATTGCAACAAAGAAATTGTTTGAGTGATCTTCTATTTAAAGTAGCTTAAAGAATTTGTAACAAAAATTGCCTTCGACGAATTTTTAAATTTAAACAATATTTTTTTGACATTAAAAGGGGTCAACAAAGGGCTATTTTCTTTGTTATATGCTGACCAACTTCTACTCTAGGTTTTTTGTTGAACAGGATGTCTTATATAAATTATTTTTCGAAATACATGAATTATATGTAAATTTTATCGGCTGAGTAACGTGGACACCCTGTACAACCGTTAATATACATGGTTTTAATATAGATATCACTGAATGGGAGCCTCTTGACTTACTCACCTACGTTGTGTTTCAGTTCTTGCAGGAACTGGTTCAAATATCTACTCTGGTTCTCAACGATTCAGACCCGCGTGTGCCGTATTTTCGAGGACTTGGACCAGCCGCAATCACCAGAGGAATGGCGATCAAAGTTCCCGCATGCCCTCGCTGACCATCTCTTCCTCCATCTGGGCTATGGTCACCGAAATCATCGCGTCCTCCAGGCCTACCGTTCCATCCGGGACATTGTAGGGTCCAAGGTTACTGTGGAACGCTACAGTTTGGGCTGGAGAGGACTCTAACACATCTCATTTCATGAAAATATTTAAAATAATTACATGATAGTGCCGCAGAGTCAGAACAATAAGAAGGGTTAATTTTACGTAAAAACAGTAATCATAATCTGTTCTAAAATACTACGTGAAATAAATGAAAATACTGTTATTGGAACTCTTATAAAAATTCTCTTAAAGCAAATAGAACAAGTATTTAGATAGCTTATAAGGAGTTTAATTATTTCAAACTGTCGAAGCGTAATTTTTATATTATGACTAATTGAAATAAATTATTACATACAACGTGTTTATGAAGTCTCTACCAATTGTTTGTTAAATAATTCACATTTCTATTCATTTTATTATTATTATTATTGACAATAAATTATTGATTAATTACACGAATTAACGATTATGTTTTAAAGTAAATAAGGCTATACTATAATATTCATAGTATGTAATATATTAGCTAAAAGTTTTGTTAAGTATCATACCTTTGACACTAATGACAGTATTAGTCAAACAACGAAATACTTTATTATAGGTCAAAATGAATTTGGTTATCAACGTCTACATGTTGTTGAACTAATTATTAAAACTCAAAACAAATAAAAATATAGATTCTTAAATCTATGGCTATATAGGTAGAATTGAGTATTAAAGAATTTATATTATTACAAATTGCCTTAAATTTTGAATAAATTATACTGATAACCACAAATATTTAAATTGGATTAAACTTTTTGAACTTGTATACTAATAATGGTCTCAGTTGATTTACAAAATAATGTCTAACTTTAACGGAAATTTATTTAATTGTCATAGGCTAATGCTGCGTGTTTAATACTGTAACTTCGAATCTCCCTGACCCTTATTTACTGGTGGGTGTTATTTTAGGGATCTTTTTCTTTACACGCATACTTGTGATATCATGAATAGTGCTTTCATTTGTGTTGCTCGCAATTATGTTGACCTATCAAACAGAAGGGTTGATAGGTGATTAAATAGGACCGAGAGTTTATTAATACTTCTTTAATCAAGACATGAACTTCCGTTCCTTATATTATTTCGCACTACACAGTATACACTCCAGTCACTTATTATTATTGTAGCTGGAAACAGCCGAATATTTACCTTTTTTAGATAACTTTTTCTACTAAACACGCATAATTACTCACATACCTTTTACACGTATTATTCTACTCATGAAGTGAAACAATTTTTCAGTAAAATGACTCTTTAATTTGAAGAGTTGTGGTAAACAAAATATTTTTATTGGTGCGTGCTTTTTTAATATATATATTACCAATTACTATCTGCGCGTGTTCTGTATTAATTCATTTCAAAGATGAGAGCAAAATTTCTAAAATGATGATCGCAAAATATCTTCTATTAACCCACAACCGAATGACAGAAATGGAGGTTTGTAGATTTATAGTTCACTGTCTTTTATTGTATTTGTAGCTTAATAAACAAATGTACCCTACAAATATGTACGTATTAATAGTTAGATGAAACGTCATCAATAACCTATCTTCTGTAGCTAACTAAATATACTTTATTCTTGTGTAATTTTAAAATCGCACATCAGATATAGTATTTTTTACATAATATAAAACTGCAATAATTCACTGATATTATCACTAATTTTTATTCATAAACAAGTACATGTAAAACAATGTCAAAAGCGTCGTTCAATGGCAACCTACCTATATAATTGAAAATATATAAAGAATTAAGCACAACCGCTTTATTGAGAGGTGTATACTAAAGGATCTAGCGTTGGCATAACAGTAAATGTAGTATGTATGGAACTAATAGAATCAAGATTTAGTTAAATCAATTAGATGTAACATTTAAAAATAGTGAATTTGTATATGACAAAACTTCAATGAGTCTTAAATCAAAATGATTAATATAATTGATCAATTTCTTGGAAATTACTTATTTTATTCTTGAACATCTATATTATTAATGACGTTTTAAAAATTCTGTTTTTCATAAATACTCATAGTACTCACGTGTAATTTCGGTAGTATTTGTAAGTTTAAGGTTGACTTTTATGCAATTAATGTGAATAATAATTTATATTGTATTACACAAATTTTGGTCATAGAATTGGACATTCTTGATGTTTTGTATCCATATATCATTACTAGCTTCGAACTTGCTTAATTTACATATATGTTCAATTTAGCGTCTCACATGTTATGCATATTTGTAGAATTATGCTGAGTATTTGCTAATGAAAACAATTTTTGGTAGTATTAAGTTTAAAAAAGATGTCTGGTTTACTTGTTTTTTATCAGTTTCGATCTTTGGTATTAAGTTAATTTATATTCATAATTATAATTATGAAATAACTCAATATTAACTTTTTCTGCATGTATGACTATTTTTAATATGCTCTTAAATGGATATATACTATTGTTTGATTAGTTTACAATTGTTGTTTTGATAAATCACTAGAGTGATAAATGCTATAGACAATCATATAAATAATTTTCAACACTATTTTGCGATTCATTTTAATTAAAATAAATGAAAGACTCTTGATAAACAATAAATACATAATCATGCAGCACTCATAATAAACATCATACTACTGCTAAAATTTAGTAGTGTGTTAACGAAATATTCTTACCTATACTGTATTAATGTGATCTTATAATATATCTTTATATACGCAGTAAATATTGTATTGCTTTCTGTGCATTTATCCTATTGTATTCCTTTTCACGCTTCCAATTTATTCTTGCCAGAACGTTTACTTGTTCAACAATAATATTGATATTTTGAAAGAAAGGGTTTAGTCTATATGTATTAGAAATGTATTTAAGGTTAACTCCTTAATTTTATTTGAACACATCTGTGTATTTTCAATTGTATTCAATTTAGGAAAAGTAATAATCAAAAAAACTTAGTTAACTACTTCCTCTTATTTATTTCATGTTTTTCTCAAACTACAGGTTGTTCATATTTATATTCTCTGTTTTCTTTTATTAACTATTAATATTTTTCAAAACTAGCACTGTTGTCTGTATTGTGTATTATATTAAAATAGTAAATACCTTTTTGTAAAACTGCATTTTTGTCTGTTAATTTTCTAGTCATATATATTACATGGAGATTTCTTCCCTTTTTGTAGTAAGTCACAAATTATAATTTTTATATTGTAAAGTAATTCATTAGTCCTTGTTTATTATACATATTATATTTACCTTTTTACCTTCACTGAACTAATCTTTTTTATAAGGGGAAGTAAAATTAATATACTTAACACCAATAAATAAATATTAGTTTTAACAGGTTTATAGAATAATTAACATTTTACTATGCAGAGATTCCACGGATATTGTTTGAAAGGAAAATATTTTAAAGTCTTTGTGTAAATTATATTTTTACTTTGATTTTTATTGTAAATTTAAATAGGGGTAGGTATGTATATTAGATGCTCGAATCGTGATATATTCGAAAAATACAATGGTTCATATGCTCCAAATGTACTAATGTTAGAGGTGCTAAAATCTTCGCATAATCGAAAAATGAATCAGTGTACTGGCTTATTACTGTTAGGTATAGATATATAATTATATATCTGTACCTAACAGTTGATAGTGTGATTTAAGATCTTTAATGATAAGGTTAAGTATATAACGTTTTCGAACATCTGAAGATCATCTTGTCGGTGACTGTAACATCTGATGTACGCCCATTTAAATATACAGAATTAAGTTTGAATTCACTTCTGCGTAAATATTCACCAAATGGAATGTAAAATTTCCTAACATTTGAATTATCTTCATTCATTTATATTTCATAATAGTTCATGGACCAGAAGCTAAATAAGTGTGTCAGGAATGTATAGCAGCTTAAATGGTTTATTAACCCTTCGTGGAAAAGGGAGCTATAATTACCTGTATACATTTTTTCTAACTGACCATAAACCAATCCATCTAAAATTTGAAGAATCTAAATAGAATTTTCTTGTAGACATTTTTAGCATTAAAGCCATAGAGTTTTAACTCTTAATGATTCTGTATGCAGTTTTATACTACTATTCGTCTACCCAAAAGCTTTTGCAAAATAATGTTTAAACTTCACAGCAGTTAAATTGTTTATGCAGTAAAATTTTTAGATACAGTCAATAAAATTATATATTACAGACAACTTACGTATGTTAGAATTGTATACATATATATGTATATTTTACTCTTAAAATGAATTTAATAAAAATATTTAACACTACTTCTAGTCTACCCATTTACATCAAAT
>JAYRBW010095136.1:0-43468 GCA_036023295.1 Invenusta paracnida | reverse complement strand
TGTTGTGTTACTTCCCCACTTTGATTGTATTTTTACATATTTGTGGTTAAATAAAATTATTATTATTATTATTATTAATATGTTTTAATGGGATAAGTAATATGTGGAATGCTGCTTAACCCGACTTGTATGTATTTTGTATTTTTGTTTTTCTTGATCAATTTATTATTGTAGACTATTATGCAATATAACCGTCAATTTCATATTTATTGTACCTGAAGACATTGGTGTCTCGAAAACAGTGTGAATTTTAATATTTTTCAATTTATTGTTAACCTATTGGATATATTAGAAAATGATAATAGAGAAAAACTGAACTATATTTGCTTAGAGGCTATCCAATTTGGCGTATATAATTAAAGGTTAAAATGCTTACTAATGAGGATTAATAATACTCGATAAATATTCAGCACGCACACACCCACATATACAACTATATGCTTATTGTATTTTAGATGCTCGTTAATATGCATGTATATGAATTATAAAACTGTAGTCTTTTGTATTGACGTGTTAGCAAATCGAATTAATTTGAAAACGTATTTTTTATATATTTCATATATATATATATAATTAGAATCACAAATAAAATGTGTGTATACAACACTTTTCTGTAACACAGCCAAGCTTATACAAGTCAGCTCAGAAAATGTATTTCCCATGAGAGAAATTATTAAATAGTTTTTTAATGGCGAAAGTTTTGTAATATACTTATTTTTATATATAACTATGAATACAAATATATAGTTATACTTTTGATATGGTAGTTATACAAATAATTATTAATATAGAATTAGAATGTGCCAAAAATATACATATATATTATAACATTTTAGGGCTTACAATAATATACTGTAGTCCCAAATATACTCATAAGTAGGTATATATTATGTGTAGGGAAACATGATCGTTTTCAGGAATATAAATATAAAGAAATGTGAGGTAAATGGGCATGAATATTTCTTATTATACTTCTTAGTATAATATATTTATATAGCTTATATGTATAAAGAAATATTACAACAGAAATGATACAAAAATATGAGTGTGTATATTGATTAGTAAATATAATAAATTGTATAGATACATAAATACATATATTGTACTGTATATTACTGATACAATTTTTGATACACCTGAAAATGAGTGTGAAGGGACAGTTCAATTTTTACTTATGTATATGTTTTGTACAAATTGGCAACAATTAATACTTATTTGAAATATAAATTACGTAGGCTTAGTAGAAGAGAATGCTGTAAGTACCTACTCATGCATGAGTTGAGTAATTCGTGAATGTATTATTCACATAAAATACACTCAAACATGGTAAGATATTCACTTATAAGGAATTTACACTTCTGTGTTAATGACCGAATTACAGGCCAAACTGAAGTGTTATATTTAATGAAAGTCAAAACTTTAAATGTCAGTCTTTAATGTAAAGGAACAATGGTGTCACGGCGAGTAAGATATGAAATAATTTATAGCAACGATTATAAATTTAAAATAACCTGTACAACTTATTAAATGCCTTAAATAGTAATGCAGCAAACTATAAGTATCTATGTAGTAGCTATGTATTTATATATTTTCAATGATTTTACTGAATCACATTATTGAATCTAACATTTATAGTTTATTTATACAGGTTAATTCTAGACAAATTAGAATGTATTTTTCAGCAATTCTTTAAATTATATCTTAAAAAATATACATCTGACTATATTGTTAACATTTAATATTGTCTATATAAATTACTTAATTTAAAAAATATTTTATTTTGCATGGTAAATGTAAGACTACCCGATTTATGATTTAACTGCACCAATTGGTA
Organism: Invenusta paracnida; assembly: GCA_036023295.1. Taxonomy (NCBI): domain Eukaryota; kingdom Metazoa; phylum Platyhelminthes; order Proseriata; family Coelogynoporidae; genus Invenusta; species Invenusta paracnida. The sequence goes on along the minus strand of JAYRBW010095136.1, from coordinate 41,634 downwards.
ATGATATCATATGATTGCGTTTCAAGTTATATTTTTTAAAGTGTGAATTGTTAGAACTTCTCGACAGTTACTTACTCATATACATAATATATAGGCATAACAATGTTGTTCCTATATAAAAGTATAAAGAATGACTAACATATAGCGTGTATTCATGGTACCTACTCATACCAATGTTAGGTGTAATGAATATAGCCTGGTTAAAGAGAAGTTTGTTGAGATGATGTATGCAGAATGGAATTGATGATCAAATAGGTACCTACTGTTATGTATGTTATCATATCCAATTGATGTTTTCGTACAAAAGTGATTGGAAGTTTTTTAGGGCAATCGATTTAATTTCTTCATTGAATGTAAGAAATGCACCTGGTGCAGAGTTCTTCCTGCTTTCATTCTTTATAGTTAGGTAGTTTATATAATCAATAATTAAAAGAAATGCTGACACATTTATGTAGATAATTTTCATTTCACAAAATCACAAATTTTGATATCAATTCTGATAAAAATGTGTAATCACAAAACTTAGTTACAAAATTTTCCGATAGCACACATTTAATGAGAACAAATTCCTAATCCATTGCTTATTTAGAGCTAAATAAGTTTCATAAATTATTATTAAATCTTTGTTAATTTTAAAAGCTTTAGCACGAGTTGAGAAATATTTAGTTCTAATGAATTATATAGGTATACCGTTAAAAACGTTTACTATAATAAAAGAATAATGTATCTTCATTCTTTACAAGGATACTTAATTAGTCGTCACAAGTTTAAACTTTAGAGAATTAAAATCAATACAATTGCAAAATACACATTTTAATGGTAAACGCTTCGGTTAGTTACTAGGTACTCACCATCATAGAGTAAAGATTTTTTTAATTAGGCTCTATGCTCACCATTATCAATCACTATATTATCAAACATTTTAAAATGAATCCATATAATAATCATCAAAAACAAGAAACAAGAAATAAGTATAAATCGAAGCAGGGTTATGTGGGATCCAAGAAGAGAGCTTGAGGGCGTTAATTACAGATTTGGCTGTCGAAATATTAATATTATAAAAGCCGGCGTTGAGATTTAGGATTATTGTTGTTAAATTTAACAAGAACTGCTTCAACGATGTGCCGAACTTTGCAATTATTACAAAACTCACAACGTTGGCTTTTTAATATAAATATTTCTACTGTCAAATTTGTAATTAAAGCGTTCAAGCTCTCTTCTTTACATCCTACACAACCCTGGCTTTGATTTGTACTTATTTCTTGTTTTTGGTGACTATTAAATGGATTATCTATCAATGTGATTTTATATTGTTTACTGTATCATGATTTATTATTTGTTTTAATTATGTAATTTTATATTATGCAATATTATTTATTTTCAATTATATTATGTAATACTCGAAAGTTAATTGTCTTTCATATATAATTAATGCCATGTCCCAGTTGTCCCTCTGTCTTGATTGATAATGGTTAGTAGTGACTACCTGAAACGTCTCCCATTAAAATTTTTATTTTTTCAATTGTCAGTTTTTTGTTTACTTCTCTTTGATAAACACTAACACTATAGTGTAAGAAAAAACCCACAATTTTAACTAAGATAAATTATTGAAAACTACATAAAACTACTATCTTGTTAGTACACTGTGCGTTTTTTTCTTATATTTATTTTACGGCGAATTGACGTTATTGTTCTTGCCTAACAATAATGTTTTTATTATTCTATTTAAGCTTAAACTATAATTAACCAAAGAAAATGGAAATCAACAATATAATTTAGCTTGTTAAAGCTAGAAGTTATACGTATCGGGGCACAAACCTTTCCTTATCGGGTTTGAGGACAGTAATCCTACCCGCTTGGCTATTATAACTACAATCCTAAACTCCTGAATTTAAAAAATTGATTTGCATTGTAGCATTGAGATAATTTTTTAATTTATTGATTGAAGTTTAAAGCGACTGACAAACTAGATTTACATACACGCCTCATTACTTCCCCGTTATATTATTATGATAATAATCGGGTCCTTTATAACTGTATATCATTGCTATTTTATTTTTGGAATCTAACGAATCCTAATGATATTCTCCAAGACATTAAGATATTTCCGAATTTATTAAGTACGAAGTGGAACGTTAAAATATATTAGTAATTTACAAAGTATCGTCTGTTCATTTATATTGTTCATTAAAATCTATAATAAACACGAAAGAGTATTATTCATTTTACAAACAATGTAGGCCTAATTTCGAGTATAGATTAGGAATTTAAAAAATCGTACTTACTTTAAAAGGAGTGAAAAGTGAATTGAACACAAATAATACAAATTTATACATAAAACTTTAAATGTAATACATGAATTGAAAAAGAATAAGTTAGTGCTATGAAGTTGTTTAACTTCTTAATAAGAATACGGCCTCTTCTGCTAGGTTTATAAGGTTTTGAATGCATTTAAAACAATCTAAAGAATGATCTGTAAGGTTTCACTTTTAATTTTTACTGATTCTCTATTCGGAGAAAAAATTATTTATGAATATTGATTATTACGATATCGATATTATTTTTAGGTATAATATATTCTCGGGAAAACGTAGATCCAAATAAAGTCCGATATACGAGTCATACGAATCCCATGTAAATTATTAGCGACACTTCGTAGGTTTCAATGGCTTTTTAAATAGTTACATTCTCACATTTGTATTCACCTGGAATGCTGTACATATGTAGGTACATATATAATATAAAATAAAGTACAAGGTTAAGTAGGGTGTAGACGGTCACTGACTAAGCGGACTAGTGCTAAATCAGGCCTTACTAATGTTTTTCATGCTATTAGAAAAACCGGGTGAGGCAGTTGTCACGGATAGAGGCATTCCATTTCCATTGGCAACGGGAAGTGGAAGATCGGCACCACCTTCAGCCCTAACGTCAGCTGCAGTTGAAGGGGCCACTCGTCCGACCAGACGTCGGAATCGTCCACCAGTGGAGCTGTCGGTGTAGTTACCAGATTCGTGGTCCAATTTATTCACACCTGGATGGATGAATGTGGGGCAAGAGCTGCTGAGACTGGAAGGAAGGGGGAGGGGCGGGGGTACAGCTGAGGGAAATGTCCATGAGAGACTTGCGTAAGTGTAGTCATGCATATGTGCTATACTTAATGACTGGGATAATAGATAGGAGCAGTAGGCCATTAACACCAACATAAATTCACAAGTGCGGTTAGACATTAGCACTAACATACGCAACTGTGATTGGGCATACGTGTAATATACACAACTGTAGTCAGATATAAGTGGTTATATATGTATACAAGTGTTAACAAATACAAGGGAGGTCGGACATAAAGTTTTAGATAAGTGCGTTTGAATATACTCAAGTGCGGTCAGACATAAATGGTACTATACACAAGTGCGGTCGGACATAAATGATACTATACACAAGTGCGGTCGGACACAAATGGTGCTATACACAAGTGCAGTCGACATAAATGGTACTATACACAAGTGCGGTCGGACATAAATGGTACTAAACACAAGTGCGGTCGGACATAAATGGTACTATACCACGGCGTACTAAAATAACTATAAAAATATTTTGCTGATATGTTTATTTTGTTAAGAATATAAATTATAGACCAATTATTCAGTAAAATAAGGATAATTTCGTTAGCTGACAAGAAGAGCGCGGTAACCCTACAAGCGTATTTAGCTAGAAACGAGTGTCTCATTACATCATTATATAGGAATCCTATATAAGGTTTTCGTCATATATCCACCTCCACTAGAATTAGCGGAGCTGTTTGCCTGGCCTCTATTTAGTACGCCGTGTACTATACACAAGTGTGGTCGGAAATAAATGCTAATTATAGACGCAAAAGCGGTCGATATTTAGTGTTAATAGACACAAGTTCAGGTCAGACACAAATGCTTATAGACACAAGTTTGTCGAACAAAAGTGCTAATATATAAGTGTGGTCGAACATAATCACCTACACAAAAATAAACAATTATGAATCATAAGTTGAAGAGCAGATCAAGAGCCGAAATGTAGATTCGCTGATGATGGGATAGAGTACATAGTACGCAAATATATCAAAGAGCTCGCATAGAAAAGTATATTTTGGAACCACTGTGAATGTCATAAATGACAGAGCACTAATAATAATAATAATAATAATAGTAATAATATATAAAACTAATATACTAGCGTCATATTATATCAAAATAGGTACTATTGTGAATAAATCCGGTTAGTATAGAATGACTTTGTCTAAAAATATAATTCTACTTGATTTCATTTTAAATCAAAGGTTTCCTTTAAAGATATAGTATTGGAAATATTCACACAATAACTCGTGAGATTTTGAAGAATTAATTATGTTTTCTGATTACATGATTCTTTTTTTTGACAGTATTAGTATTTAATTATTTTAATATTCATTAAAAATGGCTTTCGTTTTAAACAGTTTTGCTAGCATCTATGAACAGATAATTAAAAAGTTGAAGAATATTTGATTTCTTAATTTTATTAGTAATTAAGACAATAGTCAGGAACAAACATATATACACGTCAGCATACGTTATGCTGTGTCATTTATATATAGTAATAGATAAACCAGTTGGCTATTATTTTAGTTGTTATAATGTTTTATATTTTAATTTATTTTAAATTCAATACTATAACTAATAAATTCATCAGAAACACAGAATTTAGAGTTTTGTTATTTGTGTTTCGTTAATTGTTTTGCTTATGACCACAGCCTTACTTCCATTGATTTCTATGACAACAGCCTTACTCCACAAATCTTTATGATCACGCCCTTACTTCCATAAATCTCTATGGCCACAGCCTTACTTCCACAGATCTCTATGACAATAGCCTTACTTCCACAGATCTCTATGACATTAACCTTACTTCCATAGATCTCTATGACTACAGTCTTACTTCCACAGATCTCTATGACTACAGCCTTACTTCCACAGATCTCTATGACATTAACCTTACTTCCACAGATCTCTATGACCACAGCCTTACTTCCACAGATCTCTATGACTACAGCCTTACTTCCATAGATCTCTATGACAATAGCCTTACTTCCACAGATCTCTATGACAATAGCCTTACTTCCACAGATCTCTATGACCACGCACAGCCTTACTTCCACAGATCTCTATGACCACAGCCTTACTTCCACAGATCTCTATGACAATAGCCTTACTTCCGATTAAGAATAATTCCATGAATGACAAACTATGACACAATAACATATAATATATAATATTCATAAATAAGAATGATATTTAAAAGGTGTATTATAACACAATAGAGTATAATTTTAAAGTCATATGATAATGCTAGCAGAAGTTAGATTTTTTATCTTCATTTAAACCATTATTGGTATATTCTCATAAAGGTAACCGAGCAAAGTTGAAAATACAATAATATTTTACATTTTATTTGAACTGTAATCATCAATGCTAGTAAAAACAAAATAAAAGCACACATGAAAACCTATAATAGTTACAAGAATTTTTCAATATGATATTTCTTGTGCTGACCTGAACCTTTGCTACTTTGAGTTTCTGAGTGGGCCAAATCCGTAGATGACTTCGTATGGAACTGCTTATCACTCGCATCGTGAGATTCTAAAGTAATAGGTATAAAGATTGCATTACTTAAAATATGCGTATGATGATGCCTATGAAATATTTAATGCAATTAGTCAAATGAAACAAAAGCCGTAATATTATACTTATAAAGATGGTCAACAACTGTACTTGTAAAAATGGGAGTGGATAGAAGCGAAACAACAAAGCAAAATTATGTGCAGCTTCATAGACGGAGAAGACTCCAGACATCCAATCATAAAGTTTAACAAAATCACGTGACTCCATTACGAAACAACTACAATAAGCTAGTTTCAATTGAATAACAGATATATGATTTTGTTTATGTACATATTATTTGAAAAATGTAAATCTTTACTTTAGTTATACAATGTTAAGATAATTATTTCTCCATGACTAAGATATGCTTAGCGGAATCATGATACATTCCTCGCACTTTTGCATATAAAACGTGTTAGTTTATAAACATCTCTTGGAGTTTCCACATCCTAGGCTTTTCAGCGCTCGCACACTTAATTTTGATGAGTTATCACAGACTTGTCCCTTTATCTACTCTCATTTCTATGACCATACTTGTAAAAAATGTAGATGTGCATACAATTCTATTAACTTAATAATGTGCATTTAAAAATACCTACAAAATATTATAAACGAACATAAAAGTACCATTTTCTATTATATGTATAAATAATTTTTTTATAACTATAACTAGCCATACGAATATATTTTAAAGATTTAAACTAAAACATTATTTATGTATTTATGAATAAAAAGATAGATCCGAAAATGTGTTTAGGTATAAATCATTGAAAGATAGAAAATATGCATGATTTTTTATTTTATGAAACATAATAAATTATTTACAAACAATTCCAAATATGTTAGATGTAAACAAAGAAATATTTTTAAGTATATTTATTTATTAGTAAATGTTTCTTTTTAATAAATATAGAATTGCATTTCTCAAATCACACACAATTATTTGGTTAAAACAATTTAAATAAAAAAAAAATTATAATTATAATCTCAATGAATAAAAACCATTAAAAAAATTAAAAGCTAACCTGTCTCTATATATAGGTATATACAAACACACGAGATGATTAGCATATATATGCGTAAACCAAACATGTAAAGATATATGTACATTTAGATTATGTATAACATGTTACAATATATGTCAGTATTAACTAACTTTAGGTAATTAGATTGTTTAACATGCAGAGGATAAATAAGAAATGAAGCCACAATAATTATAATATTACTGTATGAAAATTAGGGACGATAAGTAAGCTGTAAGCATAGAAATGAAGGGGACGAAAACATATAGAGAGGTTTGCAGTAACTTTCAAATGGATAGAAGTATGACATTATTTTATGATGAATTGTAAAGCTAGAACTGTCGTATTATTTGTTTACGAAAATTAACGACGAATCAAAGTAAATATAAAAAGCAGGATGCAAGAAAAATGATTATGTCAAAATTGCGGTAAACAATTGTAATATAATGCTAAAATAACATAAATTATATTTTCTTAATGTTCTTTTTTTATTTATTTCTTAAACCAATATATAAAACAAAGTATTCTAATATGCATAATGTGTACATACATAATTGGATTCGAACTGGCTAACTTGGATTCTGATGGCTACCGCTTGGCTACCCATTTGGTTACTACTAATCAACGTGATATAACAATTAGGTATATATAATATATAAAACTTGATCACTTACCCAATTGAATACTTTGTAATACATACTTCTGGCTTAAAAAATTGAATTATTAATCGTTTGATTAGTTGAGACCCCGGCAATTCCAGGGGCAAGTCTTATCTAAATTTATCCATATATATTATAGAAATATATTCTTAGTAGCTTAACAAGTATATATACCTATATTCTATATTAAATTGTTATTTCTAATGAAAATTTATTGTATAGAATATATAAAGTATAGAATACAATTTCAAATGGCGTAAATTAACATTTCTGCTCTTTTACGTACGCATATTTTGTGATAATATTGTCACTTTGAATAAATGCAGATTTCAAATAGTTTTTACAATGCGATTATGAAAATCACAAAATAAACAAAAGTAATATTTTGAATGTTTTAAAAGTTTAAAGTGAAAAAGAAGCTCCGAAAAAATGCACTAAGTAATAAGAGATTAGCCTTAATTTCAATGAATTTGCAGACAGTTTAGATAACATAATACATATTGCGGTAGCTAAAAAATTCGCAAAACTAAATTTAATTCAATAACTAATATTCATTGATTTAATATATATCATGAAACTCATTATTCATATGATTAATAATCGATTTATTTGAAAGACTGTATGCACTCGATATATTGTATGCACATATATAAAAATAACGAAATTAGGCAGGTGTGTTAGTTAGATAAGTATGTTAGTAGTGAGATAAATATCCACTTTCATACAACAAAGAGAGACAAGCTAAAATGGCGGAATAAATAAAAATATTAAAATGAAAATAAGCAAATGATAAATGGTGGCCGAAAAAGTTCGAATAATACACATAACTTGGATTGTCTAGAAATTTGTGATCTTTTTTGGCCGCCAAATAGTATAATGCGGACATATGGATTAAACACAAGACATGGCAGTACTGATTTAACGTTTATAAATACATGCAAAATTTGCCATTTGTGTTTACACAATAGACAATAGACAATGAAAATGTATTGAAGTATTTAAGTAATCCAACTAAATAATTAGATTGTTTAAATAAATGTATTATGTACCTAAATGATATAATTTAATAGGACGTATTTATGTAAATCTTTAAATATAACCACGAATGTTTTATATATATGTGGTTAACTTCGCAATTAATAATAATATAGTGGAAATTGCTTTTTCGGTTTGCAAGGATATATATATATAAATATTAATGAATTTGTCGCCATAGACTTTAACTAATCAATCGATAATTAATTATCTCAAAACTGCTGAGCAAATCAAAACAAAACCTTTTCTTGGTAGCCACCTGGAGAGTGGTAGCCAAGTGGGTTAGACTCCTATACCTTCGAACCCCGGTATATACTCCTGGCTTTAACAAACTGATTTGCACTGCAACATTGAGATAATTATGAGTTAAAACCTATGGTGACTAATAAATTAAAATTTGCATATAATATATAGCGACCAGGGATTACTAAAACTAGTAGTAGTCCCTGATCCCGGCAAAGCGAGATCGCAATTTACCCTAAATATCATAATTGCGAAAATTGTGTAGCAATAATTGTTTTTAGCTCTGTTAGACAGCAAATAATTTTTATCCACTGCCATATTCTATTTAATCCAATTGTCTTTAGTATAACTATCAAGGGAAAATTCATATGCAATAGAAGACAAACTAAAGGGTGGAGGAAATTTGAGAAAGTGGGTTAGTTGTCATGGCTACCCTGACTGGAAGGCCTGTACGTCGGGGGCATGTCCATAGCATGGACACTACTCCTCTGTCGACGCATCATCTCCATAGAAACGGACTCGCCATTATCGTTGGGTGTATTGCTCCCCACTTCCCCACCGGCCGTTGCCACGGTAACCAGGTTTACTGTCGTAGGCGGCACAAGAACCACTTCATCCTTGTCGTCTTCGGTTTCTGAGTCCACGCCGTCCAGATCGATAACGGCTGTCCTGCGCATGTAGGGGTTCCGAGAGGCGAGTGAGCCTGCGACTCCAACACCACCGTCCATTCCGGGATGGTGGCCACCGGTTTCACCACCAGTGTTGTTCATAGAGAACATGGGCATGTTCACCGAGCCTCCATATCCTTTCAGAGTGTGGGTGTTTGTGTGTCGTGTAGATAGTCAGTTAAAAGAATCGTTATGTAGAGTAAATTACATAATATTCCGGACAACTATGCACAAAATTCTTTCCCCCCTATCATAATCTTTTAAAGTAACGCATAATAGTACAAACTGGCTGTTAGTTTCTATAGAAAACTTGTTAAAACTTAATGTATTATATATTTATACAATAACAAGTGCTGTTTAGCCACCGTATCATATGTTTTTAGTTATGTAATGACTCGGCTTCAGATCAGCTATGTTTACACTTTTTATTTCTGATGAGCTCCATAAAGAGCGAAATACGTCAGGTACATAATATTGCACACACGATTTGCCAAAAACGAATTAAATTATATAACAATTATATAGTAATATATAGTTTCCCTTGAGTAGCATTTTTTCATAAATTTATATCATAAAAAAATATTTCGGTGTAAGCCACCTTCTTCAGACGAAGTAAAAGATATGTAGCCTGGCTATTTTATTCTATTTTATTTTATTTAAACAATTATATATATTTAAACAAAAGAGCAAAAAAATTGCACAAATCAAAATTAAGTTTCTGATGCTGGGTAATGATTGAAGGGTATATCGACCATTGATAATTAATAAAGCTAATACTATAATCAAACAAAAACTAAAATCAAGTGTGAAACACTTTGTTTAAAAATAGAATAAGAATAAATTTTTGTCAGTATTTTTCCAATTTAGTCGACCTAATATAAAGGAAACAATATATGATAATATAATAAGTGGGTAATATAAAGCCTGCATAATTCTAAAATATTGAATAACAACTACTTTTAATTATTATTTAAAATTCGTTAATGAATTCTTAGAGTTAACACGTTTAATTAGAATTACTTTTTATGCATAAGTTAAATTTTATTTCTCATTTAAAAATCAGAAAAATCAGTTTATTAAACGTTGCAGCTTTGCTTGCATTAACATTATTTTAAATATATAGATTTCAATATCACAATGAGTGATTAGAATAATCCATTAATTAATTGTATTCTAAACCTTAAAATGTTTCCTCTTCCTCAGAGTATAGAATATTAACTCAACTAATATATACTACTCTGTGACCTCAACTAATGACATCTAATTATGTTAATCGAATAATGTTTTTATATTATTAGCTTTTTGTTTTCTCGTACAATGCATAATATTAAACTTTTGCCGATATCAGATACCACGATAATATACAAATGTTTAAAACCTTATAGTTTTTAAACGAAATTTTTAAATTGTAACCACAGAAATAAAAAAAAATTAAAGCTGTCAAGACATGCTCGGAATCAAATCATTTCGAATATTCACTATTATAGTCGTGTATGTACACTATTAGGACACAGTGTACACTGTACACTCAAACGTTAAAAAGAATCTTAAATAATCCATAATAATTTATCATCGCGGGTCAGTTCCTACCTGGCTTGATAGCATTGAGCCTTCGGTTCCCACTGGGCGGGACCCCCATTCTACTGACGGGCCCAGCCGGAACCTTCGGTCGTACCGCTTCGACTGGGAGAACCCGGCGCCGCTTTTTAGGCAGTTTGGAGCGGGCCTGGGTGTGCGAGTAAAACATAGAGAAATTGGAGACGATGACCGGCACAGGCAGGGAAATTGTGAGGACACCAGTGATGGCGCAGAGGGCACCCACAGCCATACCTGAGGGAGAGGAGAGGGAAGGAGCTTGTCAATATATACACGTTCAAAAGTCTTGGCAGAGGGCAAATATTTACTCTCAGGAAGAGGTGAGGGGTCTCTATATTTATATAAAATATATTAAAGAATTTTGCCAATTGCCGCATACTAGACCAGACACACTTCGCTCTTTATGGAGCTCATCAGTGACATTTAGAGCATGTGGAAGTTTTACTTGTCAATCGATCTATAGCCCGGTTATATAGTGTTTACTTTGTAATCGTGAGGATCCAGGTTCGATACTTTGCATGCTAGTGATGAGCTCCATAAACAGTGAAACGCGTCTGGCATTTGAGTTTGCGGTGATTGGCAAAATTTGTCAATTATTTTCATTCAGTCGTTAACTCAGCAGGTGATCTGAGTCATTAATGTGAGACCCATGATGTCCCGGCTAAACATCACTTTGTGAATCAACATATGAAATACTTATTCAATTATGCACATTGAAAATTATTGTAAATTATAATAATATCTATCAGGTACATTGATTTGTTGATTCGTTTGATATCTTAATTTCATTGGATTTAAAATTGAATTTATTGAAACCGATGTAATAAAACAGAATAATACGTCAAATTATATAAAAACACAAAACCATTACTTAATTACTTATGGCAGTTTTTTTTAATAAATTTCACACAATTGAGACATTTCTATGTGTTCTCAAACCATTATTTAATTAAGATGATCTGCAACTGTTCAATGATTGCATTCACATTATATTTTAAATTATGAATTCTAAAAAAATAATGTTAAGGCCGCTCAGTAAAATTAGCTTTCAAAACTACTGTTTCAATAATATAATAATAATAAATTTCAGCTTATATTGCAATTTGTAAAAAAACATTAACGTACATTAATCAAAAAGTAATGTCGTAAAATCGAAAAAAAATCGCTTACTAATTTGTTCAAAACTGGATTACAAAATATATCAATTAAAGAGTGGAATCCTACAAAATATAAACGCGAAATAATTTGCATGAATCTTTAAGAATAATTTAATACACAACATATTACTTATGTGATAATCCAACAGAAATGTGTAACTTATTTTTTATTTAGTTTATAGTTTCTAAAATGTTGTATTACATACTTAAAAATACACATTATATTACCCAAAGAACAACCTGGCAATATGTAGTAATACATAAGATTTTAGAAGGGATGTTTAAATGGATATTTGTTGATACTTGATTAGATATGATATTGCTTAATTTCCATCGTAGATATTTCCATTTTTAGATTTTTCATAATTACTATTAAAATTCCTTTAAACATATTATTTCAGATGAGGTTGTATGATCGTTTTAGTTTCATTTTCATAATATACCTGATCACAGAGTAACAATAGACAGATTTTCAACTATTTCATATATATATACATTTGTACATTTTATCGACAGAAAATGTTTGTATTTTAATAAACTTATATAAATTAGGTATCTATAAAGTAGTATTAAATATTCATTGAAAATTATTTTAAAGACTTTATGGCCATTTTAAAATTATCATAAAGTTCCTACGTTGTCTAAAAATTACAATATATGACATTAATTAAGTATACTGTATATTAAAATATAAAAAAATTTTTTTATGTAAGGCTGTTAGGCATCAATATAGTAGAATTGGTTGATATAAATATCCTCAGACTTAAAATTCTATCTCTCAATATAATTTTTACTACTGATAGTCTCAGCTTACAAAATGGATCTGGATCATTGACGGATATATTCAATAAAATTGATAGTTAAACAACACATTACTTCTACTTGAGTATAAGTAGAATAATTATTAAAAAGAAGTCAATAAACAAACAAAGTGTAACTACAAAATGTTAATAATTTCATTTATATAATTTATCCATGATAAGCTACGCGTGAACAACAATTTTACTATTAAGATATATCAATTTCATACTAACAATTAAGCGTGTCAATCGTTTAGATTTAACTTTTAAAATGTTAAATTCTTTATTTAGTAGTGAATAGATTAGTTAAGGTACATGTTTTTGTAATGAGTATGTAAAGTAGCGGATTTTATCATGCTATACTTTAGATTCTGAGTGATTTCAACACAATTATGTATATAAAGGTAAATGAATGTAATAACAATAAATGACTGCAAATTTTGTTACAACAATGATATATTTCGTACGCTGTTAAATAAATTTATTTTAATTTGTTTTTTAAATTAAATTTAAATATGAGATGCTCTTGCAAACTATATATCTACATATATTTTATTCACTCTGACTTACCATGTGGTCAATTCTACATAATTATTAAGAAATTTATAAATTTATTACTGTTAAAAAATTGAGCTTGTTTATGAAAATAATTATGAAGTTCATATTAAGGATATGGTGTTTTAGTCAACCAGATTTAATCATGTAATATTTTTAATGCTTATTAAAATATGGTCATAAAATATGGCTTTTATATCCGTAAAAACAATATTATCTGACAGGATAGTTACTAACATTTGTTTTTTCGTCGGCCTTATTGATTATTAATGGTAGTTTATCAGAAAATACATTTTCTTCGGCAAAAAGTCTTTTCGAGAGAATCGACTGAGTTTTTATCAATAAAAGCAGTATCATTATCCTACCTAACAATTTGTTGCGAAATAATAGAATAATAATAATACAATGTTTTTATGGACAGATTGAAATAATTAATATATAATGTGTCATTTATCAATTTTAGTTGAATTAAATTAATCTTTTTAATCAGATAATTTTAAAATCAGTAATATATATGAATATGTTCATCGGTCTAGAAAACTTTACTTTTGAAAATATATGAATTCGATATAATTACTGTTGTATGTATATACCTATTATTTATCAATAACAAAATTTTGGATTTTATTATGTTTCATTAAGTTTGCTTTATACGCATACAGAATCATATTTTTAAATCATTTTTCCTAAAGTGACTGACCATCTATAACTGTAGTTTGGGGAACTTTTTATATCTAATCAGCACAAATAAATAAAATATAAAATATATAGATAAAGCAAAATTTAATTAATATACCTTTATAAATCCAAGAATTTCTTTAAAACTTTAAAAAATATATATATTTTATAGCATTTTTTATAAAAATAATAGAAAGTATTTGTAATATCACATAACAAATTTAAACAGTTAACTTTCAGAGAGACAGTATTTGACGGATTTAAAAAAATAAGACCACACCCAGTTTGTAAAGTATCGTAGCATATGAACTGTACTTAGATTTACATATTGCTTGTATTATTCATATGCATGATATGCTTTTGGTCTGAATGTACCAAATAACTTCAAGCTAAAGCTTGCGTGACATTAATTCCAATTATAGAGATGTATTTTAAAAGATTATTATTATTAAATGTATTCAACATAATAGATTATATTTTAAACTTTTACAGGAAATTCACAACGCATAACTAAACACATTTTTTAAATAATGTATTCTTATATATAAATAATTAATTTGTAATTCAAAATATATAGATACATATATGTATAATAGCAGGATTGTGGGAAGTATTACACAATTTCTTCAAATACTGTATTTGAAACATAAAAATAGCTTTACTCTACTATAATAAATTTTCTTATTTAAATTAATATCGAATAAATAATATTTACAAAAAATTAATGAATATATAGCATTTGAATAACAAATTTTGTACGACTGAATTGTTTCCAAACTTAATTATTTTACAGCAAGTTTATTTATGACAGAATTTGGTACAAACATATATTTTAGGACATTTAAGGATGTGAGATATAACCATAGATATATCTATATCTATAACAGTAATGTTTTATTATAAGTATAGCAATATTACTACAAATTCCACATTTTTTACTTAGTATAATAATTAACCAATATTAAGGTATTTGTGAAACCATGAATAATTCTATGGCTTTTTTCTTTCTCGTTACCAGCATGAGAATTCAAGCTACTAGAATTCACAATCTAAATAACGTATTTACCAAACTTTAAAATCAATGTTAAACATTATATAAGCAGAAAGTAAGCATTCTGAATGCAAATCAAATATATTCATGCCATATCTACATACTATACCTAGTTATATTTACCGATTAAATCGGTAGTTTGTAGTTTGATTTATAGTTTATAGTTTTTTATTTTTATTTTGTAGTTTGAAATTAACAGATACATTTTTCTGTGTACACATTTAAGCTTCGTTAACGAATACATGAATACATGAATACAACTTAACACAATGTACTACCTATACTAAACAAATTATCTAATAATCTTGCAGTATATATAAAATAATGCATAAAATAAGTTTTGTTTAAGAAAAGCAAATGACTAATGCGATATCCCGTGTCCATCTCCAAGTCAACAATCAATATCGACAAAGAATTGCTACTTGCTATGAAAATTGCAAATTTTGGCAGATTTTGTTCAGTTAGCGGATAATTTAAATATCAACCGTGATACCGCCAGGAGTATCATGCAAGTATGGCTAGCGGAGGCAAGAGTAGAAAGAATGCCCTAAGGAGGATGCAGACATGTCGTTGTCGATCAATAAATGGTCGATACCATTCTAATTATTGCCAGAGATTCCAATATACAAACTTGGTTTACAAATTTTGGAATGAATTCAAGAATAAATTACATTGATGA
The DNA here is from genome assembly GCA_036023295.1 of Invenusta paracnida. Classification (NCBI taxonomy): domain Eukaryota; kingdom Metazoa; phylum Platyhelminthes; order Proseriata; family Coelogynoporidae; genus Invenusta; species Invenusta paracnida. The sequence goes on along the minus strand of JAYRBW010095136.1, from coordinate 25,825 downwards.
ATGCGGTTATAATGTCTACACAAGAAGAACTCAGTGAAGGGCTTCAGATGGTGAACGTGTGCGACGACAAGTAGCTGGTGTTAGAGGTCGAAACATCAATCTTATTCTGGCAATCAATGTTCATCTTGGTTTGATTCACTTTGATCTTCAGCAACAGACACTAACTCACCAAAGATATAAAGCATTTATCGATGAACTCATCAACAATGAAGCTGCACCGCGCTTCCCTGACATGGTGCACATTGTTTAAGATGGAGCAAGATTTTATCTTAACACTACAAACCCCCGAACATGCAGATCGGTTCAATATGCACACCCTACCACCAAATAGTCCATTTTAAAATCCAGTAGAATAGTTAAATAGTTGCTTTAAAGTGACTATAAGTAGACAACTGACAACGGGAGCCGTTCAAAATGAACTTCTTGGTCTGAATAACGCAGATTACCGAAGTTCTTACTCAACAACAATGGCGTTCTAGAATTCTTATGCATCTGGGTCACGATGGGTCGGTCACCCAACAAAAATGCTCCGATTGGTGACTGCAAGTGAACCGCTTTATTGCTCTGAGTTTGGCACGTCTTAATATAGATGGTTAAACTATTTTTATATCAATTTTAAAATCTTATACATAATATACTGTTAAATGGATTGTTATTTTGTTTCTATAGGATAAAAATATAATTTGTTTTTAAACTTAAAAAAAATAATTGTGTGGTATTTAAATGGTACTACAAATTTGATTCTATTAGATTAGACAACATCTTTGTAACTTGAATGCATTATTTGGTATCCAATTTTCAAAGGTATAGTGAATGTTACTTTTGGTAAAAAAAAAAATATATACGTTTGTTAAATTGAAAAACTAACATGGTAGCTTGATAACTTATTCCAGTAATGAGAAAGAGAAATGCAATAAAAAATAAATTATCCTCTCTGCGATTCAAAGGAATAAGTATTATTACTATCTTAGAAGTTAACCAATCCTATTAACCAACCAGTATATTATTCAATCTAATTTCAACAAATGATTTCCGTAATATAGTTATGATTCCTATAATGTTGAAAATAAGGCTGATTTTTTGCAATCGATAGTTTTGATTTAGTAGTTCTAGTTAATATACCTTTTAATGTCAATATTTTTGTCTATAATTTTGTTATTATTTCTTTTAATGTGAATATCATGTTCTTCCGCATCTTGCTGATGGTGCGCCTAACAACACGTATACTAAGTATTCTGTGTTTTTTCCAAAATATTATGTGAAGAGTCAAGAGGCGAAGGTATATAAAGTCGTTGATCATGCATTCATTCATTTGGCACATTAAAGATTGAATGAAAAATAAAAACAATGACAAACAATCATATATATAAAAAATAAAAATACACTTCTATATTTTAATCATATCATTTCAACATAATTAATGGTAAAAGTAATGCTAAATTTATTATTTCGTTTTATGTTTCCATTAATAATACTTCAATAAATATAGTGAAATTTTCACCTGAAAATATGTTGCTTCTGAACACAAAAGACACAATAGTATTACAAAGCTTTAACTAAAATTGCAATAGTATCTAAATAAACATATAGTTAACAATCATTTCGAATATTCCAAAAATCTTTTACATAACACTAGATTTCTATTATTTTTAGTAATCTTTGAATTCGACATTTAAACATATATTTTAGTGTGTAAAAGTAATTAAAATATCACGATAATCTCCAAAAAAACTTTAAAATTATTGCGAAATTTCACAAAACATGTATATCTGCAAATCCGTTGGAAACTGAACCATATTTCTATTATTCATGCGCCTTACAATAAGTTATCTTTAATTTCCAATATTTTGTATAAAACGCGTTTGCAACACTATACAAAGTGTTTTTATGAAAGTTGTATAAACATCGATTTATCTGTATTGTTTACAACACAAATATGAATCCACTGATATAAATATGAACCCTGTATTATACTATCTCATAGGAATAATACGTATAAGTAGAAAAAATAGTACATTTCAATGAATATTTTGATAATTTAAATTAATTTTGAACTTAAATATACCACAACATTATCTCAAAATTATGCATTTTAAAGTTCATAAACTTTTAATCAAATAGACTACGCATTTTGTTATAATTTTTAAATGAAAAAATGAAGCACTGTAAGCTTCCGTGACTTTCCCAAAATAAACTTTTAATGTTAAATTCACTATTCTGCACCCGAATGGTCACGTGCGCCCCTTTGTAAAAATGTACAAAAAAACTTTTTATATAAAAATGCATGTCTCTCTCAAAATCGAGGAAACTCTGCTTTGGGTACTGATTAATTTTATGCAATAATTCAGAAAGTTCAATAAAAATAAATTTCTTTGTTGAAAATATGAAATTTTTTAAATTATAAAAATTAATATTTTTACCTCCCCTGTTAAAATTTTAAAATAGTTCTGAATATTTTTTGACGGAATAAGTAAAAAAACATATTCATTTCACTACATGCAAAGTTTCAAAACTCTACTCTGTTAGAAATTGTTTTAATTACAGGGGGCGGGGGCAATAATGAGCCTCCCTCCGGGATATTGATGCACAAAAAAGTCCAGTAAAGATATAAGGGTAATTTATTATTCTTTTCGAAGATTTTCGTATGTAGAATTTATTCTGTATTTATATGTGAATCTATAAACCCAAATTGATAAGTACGAAGAATATGATATGATATATATCTTTAGCCTTTCCGTCCCTTCATGATTCTCAACTGTATAATTGGGGAACAATTATAGATTTGAAATTATATTTTAATACGAATTGTCTTTCAGAATTGCGATATTATCCACAGAGGGCTCGACTATTTCTAGAATATCTATAAGCTTCAATTCGTCGTTTTGCCACTATTTATTCTTGCACTTATAACACATATACCTATACAGAAAAGGGTATCGTTTTCCTTCAGAACCATTAGCTGAAACAAGAATTATTGAGAACAATTTCTGTAGCAAGTGGAGCGGTGTATCCGAATTGATTTCTATCGACGTCTTTAATTCAATTAAGGCCCCGAAAGGAACAAATAAATGTGCTCGGAACGCTTATGCGTGCCTTAAATTTATATCTATAGTTCGCTCACAAGCAGTTTTCTCGTCTCCATTCACTTTCCTTCCCACTCACTCTCCTCTAATGGTCGATCTTTTCAAGCTCCGATAAATTCAAATGGAATCTAGTAAATCATTTTGATCGCCATTGATTATTATAATCATCTATAATTTGAGGAGAAAATGTTTTTGTTGAAGCTGACGCCTTGAGAAACCCACTCCAATGTTATGAGTAGAAGCGTGTGGTAGCTTAGCTTGCTGGTTTCAACACGGTATAGTGTATAATAGACGTTTACGTGTTCCTTGATTGATACTATAGGACGACTGAAGCCTTGATTTAATTCCCATTTATCTGGTTAGACGGAGCTAATATTTGCAGCTTCAACACGTGAAAAATTTAATTCCACACTATATAGAAAGTGATGCAGGCGTTTTCTTGTAATAAAAAAGCGATTTTTAATTGTTATATGGAATTGGTAGAGACAAGTTTACTCAAATCTGGCAGGTCACGAATTCACGCTTCGAAGTTTTATATCGAAGTTTATTTTCTAGAAAATATTCAACCAGGAGTGCATGCTATATTAAAACTGATTTTGATAAACCGACCGAATGAATTCGAAAGTTCAACACTTTAAATTACAATTAATGATTTTCCCAATTCTGTATACTAATTGTTGTTTAATAATAATAAGAGCAAATATCCCGTCTAGTACCTACTTTTATAAATTATTATTTTATTTCTAAAAACATTTTAGTACTTTTTGAATGCTGCTCAGCACTAATTCATTTGATTCTTAATTAAAACATATTTCTGAAATATATAGAAATATTCATTTAATATAGTTAATATATTTTTAAAAAATCGTTTGGAATTCGAGAGAGAGGCGACTGTTGAAATTTGAATAGATATTGATAATAGTTTTCCATCAAGATGTTAAAACAAGATATAATAAACAATGCATAATAAATGTAATATTTACCACTGAAACATCTATTTTTAATACACTTATAGAAAAAACTTAATGAGGGAACACTTAAAACAGATAATTATCCACATCAATCGGCAATATAGATTCAGCAACTGTTCAATCGTTGTAGATAATTAAGGTAACTTTTCCCTCAGTGTGCACCTAACAAACGAACCAACTCAATTAATAAAGGCTTGCTGATTGGGGGAGTGGAGGGTTAACACAAATAAGCATGACCAGATCAAGCACGGTTTACCGTAATATTTTTTGATAATCACCTTCCTCCATCCAAATGATCAAATATTTATTTGCTATTGTTAATTGTTCAGCTTAAAGAACTGTGAAAATTGGTCTTGGTTAAATGTTTCAAATTTTTTCTCTCAAGCGAACTGAATTAATGATATTTGTGTAGCCAATAATTAATTACAGAAGACGATTTACAGGGATATAATATTTTTTGGAAAACATATTTTGCTTTTTTCCCCGTCTGTGAAACAACCACTATATACAAGTTGCAGAGGATACCGAAAACAGGTAAGCATCTATGCAACTGATTATCAGTTTTCAATCAAAGTAGAATATCAGCTGTGTACCTGCGGGGAATAACATCAATTAATGTCGAATAATGTCCCGCATTTTATAACTTGTGTTCACAATATGATATTACAGTGAAACTTATAAACCGGGTCATAGAAATGAATTGAAATTATATAAAAGGCTTTACTACATAACATATATTTCTTAAAACGACATGTATTATCTGTTTCAAAATGAAATTTAATGGTATTTCGCAAAAAGTGATCCATCATTTTTGTGATATAGAAAAAGTATTATTGTAAGTCGTAAATGTAAAACTTATTAAGTACACAAAATAGAATATTGTGTCATGAAAATTATGATAATACAAAGATTCATGAATTAGCATGACATGTATAAGTTTTACAATTTACAATTTAAAATGGTTAAAACATGAATTTTAATATTGAATAAAATGTTGACTATAACAGATATATTTAATATTATTATCATATGCACGAAAATTAAAGATAAATATTTTGGCCTTATTGAAAATTTAATTGTTCATATACATTATTATATTATGTATTATTAATTATATTATTATTATTATTATTATTATTATATATATTATATTGTTCGTAGATACATTTTCTTCAGTGAACTTTTAAAACAATACTTCCATGTTCTTTCTCTTATTCAGTGACTGTTTTAAGAGTACGCATTTCAAGGTTTTTCTCGCTTAATGTCTTGCTGTTCTTCTCTCTCCCTCCATGAAGACATTTATTAACTCATCATACTTTGTGTAAACGAATACTTTTTATACTACTTTTATGTAAGTCCCGTGCATACGTTCAAGTTGGTTTTATGAACTTATCGATTTTTTAATGCAACAAATGATCAAAACAATGATGTTTAACAAGTTTAATTTCTCAAGCCCGCTTGATGAACATATCGATTGACTTGACAGATATTCAACTTGTTAAATATATTTTGTCAAGCTGACGCCAAATCCTTATTGGTTGATTAAGTAATCACATGATTCCGTAACATAAATTCTTCTTCGCTACTTCTTCAGCTTAACTCATCATGAAAATAATACAAAGACATCAATATCAAAACCTAAATAATTGTTTTGATAATTTGTTGAATTACAAATCAATAAGTTCATTAAGTCGGCTTGAATGTGTGTAAGACTTTTGCCATGCACTTTTTCTAAAATACAATTTTTTAAATGACCCATTATGCGTTAATTTTAACAATTGAAGCACCGAGAAAAATAGCTTTCAAGTGGTAAAGACTTTTACCTTAAGTAAATAAATTATTTTTCATTGAAAAGTGTGTACAGTTAAATTTGTATAGTTTGCAAAAGATATCTATTACTTGGCTGCTGCAGTTATTGGAATTTCTTAATTCAATTGGAATGAAAATTTATTAAGTTGTAAAGTAATAAAATAAATAATGAAAGGAAAAAATGTGGAAAATGCAGCGCAAAATTTTCATTTACATTTTATTTGAATAATATTAATATTTATAATATTTTTTCTTTTAACTTAACTTAACTTCATACTATAGTATATATTTTGATAGTATAATATTTGATAGTTCTTATGTCGCTTAAGTCTGCATAATTATTCTAGCTTGTTATTTTTAAAGTTCTTTTATACTCAAATTCGGAAATCAAGTTTTCAAACTTCCATTTTTAAGAATACACAATTAAATCTATAACACTGAAAACAGTAATTACCATTAATTTGTTACAAGAACTAATATACACTACTAATATACATACACTGCATATTTTACGATAGTTTCATAGATTATAAAATCAACGCAGAGGTAGGTAATTTAGAAAAACAAAACTATTAAATTATATCATATTTATATGTTCGAGTATATATTTCAAATTATAAAATGAATACTATATGTAGAGTCTAAAAGAATTTCATTTAAAATTTTATAATAAAATTATTTAATAATTTTGTAGTGAGATTAGTGCATCAAATTAATATATATATATTTATTAATTCAAATCAATACAATTTTTGTTATAATAATAGGCAAATACTTAGTAATAAGGTTTACATTTCTTTATTGCTAATTATGTATTATTTTTATTTGACGATTCATGTAACACATTCATTGTTTACATGCACTATTAATACATTTCTATATATATAGGGTGATTCGTAAAAAATTGCGTTTTTTTAAACTAAATTCGAATTAATTAATTATAGAAAAATGTTCATGAAATATTATTATAATATTGTATATAGAAAAATGTTCATGAAATAATTTCAAAAAGCATATTTCTTTACAAAATATACTCCCTCGATTTCAATAATAGACTGTAAATCTGTCCTCAGCTTTTGAAGTGCTTTTAACATCATTGGGTGTGTGAATGATCGAAGTTGTGCATCTAGAAACTCCTGGAGATCCATATTGTTGGTAAAATCAAGACGATTTCTAATCGATTTGAGACGTGGGAATACAAAGCGATCGAAGAGATTAGTGTCCGGAGAATATGAGGGCTGCTTTATCAATTTAACATTCTTCGAAGTCAGAAAGTCAACTGTGGCATTAGCCGTGTGTGGTCTGGCATTGTTGAGTATTAATTGAATGTTCTCCATAGGTAATGGTTCGGGTAGAGCATTGAAATGTGCTCCCATTTCACGAAGGAATATTATGTATGTGTCTGAGTTAACTGTTGTATCTACAACCTTAGAGAAATGCTCACCTCGTAGAGAAACGGTCACAATTGCCAATGCCTTTTTTCAGTGGGCTGTTTACGTCTGGCTTTTTGCCTTCGATCCCCATCAGGACCAACCCAAGATCCTATATTACAATGCGGCTGCAGTTTTCTGAAATAAAATCACTTTTCGTCAATCACAATTAAGTTCTTTGAAACTAGTCGGGATTGTAATGAGTTCAACATAGAGGTACACAAGTTTATACGAGAAAGGCGATTATTTTCGCTTAGAATATGCGGCACCCAACGAGTTCGCATCCATATTAAAGCTATATCTTCATTGATAATTCGGTGAATCATGCTGTATGATAATCAAGTCAATTAAACAAGAATCCGGATAGATAATAAGTTATCGGTTGTTATCCGCTCTTTAATGTCATTGATAGCATCTTTTCTTTTATGACTAACTGGTCTTTCTGATCCTGGAGAAATACTGAAGCTTTGACGTTCTCCACTGGAAAATTCACTTACAATCTGCTGCACCCGACGTAGATTAACTGATTCATCAGGCCATGAAGTGCGAAGAAGATTATATATTTGGGTTGCATTAAAACCATTTCGGCGAAAGATTCAATAAAAAATGCATTCTATTACAAGAAAACTCCATTTTCACAATTAGAAAAGCACTTAGGTATCTATGATTATAATATCAATAACCATTTAAATTTTAATACATTTAAATCTATAAATTTAAATCTATATTTAAATTCGAAATATGTATTTAAATCTTAATTCGAATTTTACTATTTATGACAGAACATTATACAAATTTATAGTTAAGAATATTTAATATACATAGCTTTAATTTGAAGTAGGTAATGGTAAAAGTCAACTTTTTCAAACACTTTGTAGATGTTTACTTTGAACAGAGGGGAGCTTCATCTATATGATCATCACGTCTGAGTTGTTTGTTTTTAGGATAGGTATACTAGTTGTGATAATCGTAGTAGTTTATAAAATGCGATCAATCTACTTGATAAATGGCATTGATGCATCGATTTAAATTATGATTCTTCATAAATTGACGTATGGACTCTGTCTGTATGAAATTTACAGATTGCCTTAACAGTAAAATATCTATGAAGTTTTAGATTATAACTAGAAATAATATCCGAACTCTCTTAGAGTAAATATATACAGTAATAAAAGTAAATTATAAATATATATCTATATCTATATCTTAAATATAGGTATATTATTCTGCCCTATAATTGTATAAACCTACTATATAATTCTTAAGTAACCGGAATAATATATAAGTGTTATGTCAGTGTATGTAATCCAAGAATTTATATTTATATGTTAAATATTTAAGCTGTATACAGTTAAATCAATGTCATTTTTTAATTTTGCAATTTAAATAATTGCTGTTAAAGTATTTTTGTTTGCTAAACGAGTATTTATAAGTGTATTACCTAATTAGTTCAGTATTTCTTCAATAATTGCTACAGATTAAAGAAATGGACATATGTATAATATATAGTATATTACTTATAAAAATACGTTTTGTTTTAGTATTTTGAAAATAATTAATGGGAAACAAAATGTCTCTTTCAATATAAATAGCAACGGCGTTGCACTTTGTTTGCGAAGCCTCCAATTTGAAAAAAATAGAGTATCGCAGCTATGTAAAATCTAATTTTTATGAGACACACGAATCACTGCAAACACGGACTAGAAAGAAAATAGAATACCAAACGAAGAATTTGCTCTATTTGGAGGCAATTAAGGTGTTTAAAGGTATTGTCGAAAGCAAAAAGATAAACAATGACTAGGTGACCAATTATTGAATTGAAGTATAAATCTTAAAAGAATGAAAATATGTGTGAGCGTTAAAAATAGTGAAATACAGATAGTATACTAGATAGCCTACATACGTGATTTAAACTAAACTGTATAGTAGCGAGAAAATAACATTTTTATTGTAATTTATCCTAATTCTAAATATTATGCTTAAGACAAATGTTTTAGTTTATTTTTTATATAGCAGTATCGAACATATTTGACTATAATAATTATTACAATCTGAAAATTGAATTATTAATATGTACTAAACTATTGAATGCAATATACTTGAAACATTAAAAGTATAACATTTATTTTTAACATACTTAGATCATTTTTCCAATATACGAATTAAGCTTCAGTCGTAATTAATCTTAATACCGTCAAGTATATGTTATCGGTACACCGTCAAAAGAGATAGATTTTATCTTATGATACCATTAATAAGATTAATAAATTATCAACTTTAATTATCATTTATAGAAACATCTAATATACCTAAGAATTATTCGAGGAATTTCTACCAATTTATATGAAAATTAGTTTTTCAATAACATATATAACATATATGGGTTCCATGCAGAACGATATTTAACCTGCATAATATCTAATTCAATTTTATATTCAAAATCTATGAATCAGTTTGAATGAAATATTCTTTATAACAATATGAATTTCTATTTAAAAATGTAAATAATTAATACAGAATAACGATTTAGGATTTAATTTTAAATACTGTAAAACATTGTATAACAATTAAATTAAAATGTTAATGTGTCGATTTATCCTCACAAAAGATGTCAATAAAATTCATTCTCTTTGATAATTTCTCTTTGAGAGCAATTCTTGGTGACATGTCAGAATTTGGATGCTTTTAGAATTAATTAGTCTCATGTGAATAACAATGGTAATGCCGTTATGCCATAGCTCATAAAGGTTACCATTAATTCATATGTTATTACAGGTTTAAAACCTGACATTAAAGAGATTATTCTATTATTTGTGCAGCACTAATGGCTTGTTCATTTCAATGACATTTATTCAAAATGTGATTGCGTATAAGGTTTACGATACAAGTAGTGCTTTTGTAAATCTATTCCTTATTCAAAGCATCCCATTTTCACGGCAGTTTGAAGAAGTATAACTATTTTTCACTAAAATGCATTGTACATGTTCAATTATTTTATAAATTCGCTTTTAAAAATGCAACATTATTCATATTGTAATTAATAATATTGTTTACATCCTTCAAGCTACATTTTTTTAGAATTCAAATATATTAATTTCTTCAATAACCTATTGCGAACTTTGTGCGGGCAACTTCGCATTTGCCAACTAAATCTGTAAGGCCGAAAACTCATTTTCTCAGTAATTATTTGTTAATCGATGTTATTCAATAAATAATAATTTATTTAACATTAATAATTATTATTGATAATATGGAGATTCGGCTCTATATTTCATCGATTTGTTTTTTTTTCAAAATATGGTTTTTGATTTTTGTTGATTTAATGCACAATTTTAACAAAGAAATAAGAAAGAAACATTCCTATATATATTCATAATTATACATCAATTGAGATTTGAATTAGCTAATTTATGTACAGTGCATTTACCTGTTTCTCCATCTCTTCCGAATCAAATGATCATTTAAATGTACAAACCAATACTTGAATACTTATAAATACATATATAAAGCGTTATATTTTTTTATAATTAAATGTATACATGTATGCTGCAAGGTATCATATAGCTAGATAGGTTCAATCTAATTTTGTGATACATGATATCGTCTTTATTAGTGAACATCTATATCGTACAAACATACATGAATAATAAATGTTTCTACCTACATAATGATAATATTGCAAATAATAATGTATTTAGAGAAAGAATACAATATCATATGGCACTGTTTTAAGATATAACATTTATACAATGTTATATAATTATATTGTGCTCTAAAATCGTATTTATTCTATCTGTATTATAACACTTGTGCATTCTGCGTGTTATGTATTTCATTCCTGGTAACTGGTTTCCCCTTTATCTTTTGTTATTTTTTGATTTGGAAGTTTACAATAAAGATTTCTAATTCTAATTGATCATTGATATTTATTCTGTGTTACCCATATTTAATCCATGCAATCCCTGTAATTTTAATGTTTAAAAGCAATTAATTCTCAGTGTTTAATTAACTAACCGATATTTATTTCACTGTGAATTAACGATTACGAGAGAACGCTGAGAACATGTACGCGATTTTGTTATACGTCATATTTTCAGATAACCAATCTATTAAGTAAAACAAATATATATATATATTAGATATAAAATTTTTAATAATCAATGGAATTTGAATAATAAATTCTGAATTCACATGACATATACTTAACTCTTCCTGATTTCTCGTGAATTCTCACTAGTAATTGTTCAAATTTCATTGATTATTATAATAATTTTATTATACATATACCAACATACATTTTTATGATATATTTTTATGATGTGGTCTTATTATATATAATTTATTTTAATCCGAAAAAAATAAAGTCTGTAACAATTCTCATGTACACGTAAATTAAAGTAAAGTATTATGTTAATATTAAATGACATTTTCAGTGTATAAAATACAACATTTTATTGTATTTAATTGAATAAATTATAAGAAAAGCAATATATTGATTTATACAATTATAAATATCTGTTTTTTTCAAGATTATGCTATAAACATATCGTGAGCATTTAAATCTTATAAGTTTATATATTAATAAATTATTCTAAGAAAACATAAATATGTTTTTCCGATCAAATAGAGACGGGCGACAGAACAAATGCGTCGTCGTCAGATCAAATAGAGACGGCCGAGATTTGAATTTTAAAATCGCGTATTCGTCAGACCAAATGTTGAAAAGGCAATATCAAATGCGTCCAGGCCAAATTAAATGTGTTCAGGCAAAATCAAATGCAGACACCAGACACAATGATTTAATTTAACAGGGATTATTTCTTTATGTATTCTGGCTGGCAGTCTTAAATTAATATATTATATGTTAGGGCGGTATACATAATACAAATTAAATTGTAAAAATCAGTAATTGATATTCATGGCCACCGGAAGTCTTTTAGGATTAAGGGGGGGCAAATATCATTTTAGTGGCGCCAAAATGAAAATTGTCATTTGATGTAGTATGACTTTCATTTTCAAAGGGGCGCAAAATTTCTCATAAAATAATAATTACCCACCGTGCCCTCCACCCCGGTTCCGGCACCCATGTTATTACAAACCACATATATACGGTATATACATACGTGCAGCTAGTAGGGGGTCGAAGGGTCGAACGACCTTTGGCAGAGGCAAATGCGCACTTTCATAAATAATAAAAATAATAATATTAAATAATACAGTTTTCACGTTATATAAGTTTTCCCAGTCAAATAGAGACGGGTGACAGAACAAAACGTCGACGTCAGATCAATTAAAGACTATCCATTATATAATTATTATATTTAAAATGCCAGGTGTGACTTACATGCAAAACATATATGCACATATTTCACATATTTTTAAAATACTAACCAGTATTTTATATAAATCTAGATGAGCACAGAAAAGTGCAATATTTAAATATCGATTTTCGTAGCAGGCATTTAGTAGTATAGGTGGTATCAACAATGTCAAACGCTAAGTGAGATGCATTATCTTTGTTACAAATTTAGATTAAGATCAGTAAAAAGAATCATCCATTTATTGTATATTTTTCTCGTAAGGCAAGGTAATAATTTGTAAGCTAATAATCTTTAGTTTCTGTACATGAAGGTAGTTGTAGTCAAACAATTTTTATTGAAACAATATATTTTTAAAGTGTACTGCAAAATCTGTCATTCGCAAAAATTGAAATTTAACAGAAAAAATAGTGTAATTAAACATTTAAAAAAAAATAAAGTAACGAAAACACCACAAATTTGCTAAAATACTTATATTTAGAATAACTCATATGTGTAAATAAAATTTAAAACGGCCAGGGGTGCATCTCTTTTAAAATTTTTAAAGTGTAGCAAAATTCAATCTAAAGAGATTTAGTAACACACAAGGCCTTTACACATTTGCCATCACATAGTCTAGTACCATGCTGACCTAACAATATTATTGTAATAATAAATGAAGTAATAAACTGTTACATAAAGTGTCACATTATACTGAAATAATCGTATGCTTATAAGCTACGTTAAACATATGTTGTGGAATCAGATCTGCGACAATCAATTTTTCGTTAAAATTTTCGAAATGAAAATTAAGCTGTCACATTTTTCTTGGCTCTAGATATTGAGGAAAATTCAATTTGAAGGATTTACTGATATTATTATTGACAGGAAGGTTAGAAATGTGACAAAATATTATTTTAGAAGTTTGAATACGAAGTAACTATACATACAATGTATATACAGTTACTTCTGTACGCAGCAAACAAGGTTAAAATAGTAATCATGAAGCAAAGAAAACAAAGCAAATACAATTTATTTCCGGTATCCAAGCCAAACATGATCTATAGCAATGACACTCGCAGTATACTGAGCTTAAACGGATTGCATACCTCCGCATGTTTAAGATATAATTTCTCGTAATAATTGACTAAACATACACATACATATAATATGGAGGAAATAATTATATGTCTTCAGTTCATTTAATTTAGCTAAAAACGCAACTATTCAGTATGTTCCAAAAGTTTCTACGACATTATAGAGAAAAATAGTTTTTATGAAATTAATATATTAACAATAATCAGAAATATACTCATAAAAATGAAACTATACATTCAGAGTGTACAAACAATAATGTTTAAACGGTATGTAATAGGATACACAAATTAATTGTCATAGGGATCGACCTGCAGCCTACCCTTGTCAACACACAAGTACATCGTCTGAAGGTACGCTTGTTGATGGATTCGAGAATATTTGTAGGAAACCTGTCAAATTGTCTTGTAATGATTTCTTTCAGATGAGCTATATTTCTCGCTTTCTGAGCAACTATTCCCGGTTTCAAGATATCCCAAAGTGCGTTATCGCAGGATGTCAAGTCTGGACTTCGCGGCGGCCATGGTATCGGTCTATAAGCTTGCTGACACATCGGTCTTGGAAATTTTCTATCATAAATTATTTTGTTTTCATTGTTATGTGAGCAGGAGCTCCATACTGTTGTACATGAGATGCCATGAGAATACCTGTAGCTTCTAGTGCAGGAATGAATTCTTCGCGAAGCATAGTAATGTACTTTCTGTAGAGACTGCGCCGTTGAAGAAAAACGGACCAATGAGATGCTTAGCCAACATTGCTGCCCACACCAAAACTTTTTTTTATGAGGGGAGGGGGTGCTGTTTTACTTGTTCACAGAAATGAGTATTTTGTTTAGACCAAAACGAAAGCCGCATACTACCACGAACATCGGAATATACTGCACACTCATCCGTGAAAAAGAGTTTATCTCTTCTAATGTTGTTATCGTATTTTGCCAATGTTTGTTGGCAGCATAAGACACGATTCTCGTGATCTGCCACACTGAGGAATTGTACTTTTGTTGACTTCTAACTTATATATCCCAGATCCTCGTGTCCGTCACCTCACTCATTTGGGTGTCCACTTCGTGGTAAATCATGGATGCTTCTGGTTTCAAATAACTTGACATGCCAAATCTTTATCACTCTTGTATGTGGAGGATCGTTCTCTTAATTTGCTTTTCAAATTTCTGATGGCAGAAATACAATTATTGTTATCGTGATACCAGGTGGCGGCTAAAATTCGATATTCAATATTAGGTATACTCGCAATTGTCTGACATTTTTCAGTAAAAGGTAAATTAAAAGCCAAATTCTAATAAATAAATTTAAAAATTCAAATCTATGCATAGACACCCTGGATAGCTGTTTACTCCATGCCTATGGATATCATAATTTGAATATCATATGAATTATCAACGCCATAGATAGTTGTTAACATATTAATTTCATAAAATATATTTTTCTCTATGTCGTAGGATCTTATGGAACATACCCACTGTATTTACATATCAAAACATCAAAAATAACGTTTAAGCTTCAATTTTATGATCGACGAATTGTTGCAAGAAAGATAGGAGCAAAATTCGTTTTATTGATGGACAGTCACTCACTATTAATAGGAACCTCTCGCAATATTCCCTTACACGCCTCCTCTACACTTTTGATATAAAATTTTCCATTTTACCATATTTAATTTCCCGCTAGTAAAACTGGTATGATTAATTAACTAATTTTACACTTTTCGCTCGATATAAATATTAATTCAAACTATATTTGAATATAGTTTTTGAATTATACTAAACTAACCCTTCTGTAATGAAATAAAAATATATAAATTATATCAAGTGTGGTAATATTTTCTGTAAATACATCTTCAATATTTTGAGTTCAATAACAAAGTTAAAAAACTAGATTTTCTATTTAAAACATGTATCAACATTAATAAAAGTCAATTAAAAATACCTACATAGACATATAAATGAAGAAAATATAAAAACTCTTTAAATCAAAGTAAATTAATCAGCAATAAATAAATAACATATTTTATAATGAAAATTTGATAAATTAAATGCAATTTTATATAATTATTCTATACTGTTAAATAGATCAATTTGAAAGTAATACATATCAAAACATTTGTTTAGGTATTATCTTAAATTGTACAAAACGCAAAATAATTCTATATTAATAAAATAACATAAATATGCCCATAATTTTAATTTTATATACTACACTTAGCTCGCTTTAATGGAATAATATTTGTTCGACAAACGAATCGTAAAGGTGAAGAGTGAGCAAGAGAAAAAAGATTAACAAAAATCAAAACTTTAATATTAGTTTTACATGTCTGATTAATGAATATCAATATTGTAACTATATTAAAAACGAATTATTATGCGATTATTTTTTATTTGAAAGCATAAACTAATTATTTTTCTAAGAAGGGGTTGAAAATATAGTTCATTTATTAATATAAGCTAATAGGTATACGAAAATAAGGAGATATTTATTTATAGATCTCGTACATATTATATATACGTGTATAATATATGTACATTTAATATAAAACCCACACATTTGACTAAAATATTAATTACATCATGAAAACTACATAAAACGTATATTTAACGTTATAATCGAGAGGGTAAGTGCAATATTTAAAGACTAGTTGTAAGAACATCAATATATTCATGAGACAAAACTTGTTCGGAGATTGTGTATTACGGATGACGAATGCAACATGTAGGTACAAATCCACCTTTTTATTTGACTTTCGTAACATGCATTCTGTATTTCTAATATTATTATTTTTTAAATGAAGTTAGTCAAACTTCATCTAATACACTGTAACTTTCTTAATATTACGCCAATATCACTCCAGGTTTTTCCTGTGAAATATATAGTATTATAGGAAAAGTATAAAATGTGTGCCAGTTTCTTAAGAAGCTTTTACATATATTGTAGAAATTATTATATACAATGTTAGAAACTTTTGCCAAAAAATAACACTCATATTGTGCATTAACCACTCAGAAAATGTATGTTTTATTAGTTTGGTGAAGAGTACAAATATTTTTACTAGTTAATTTTAATCAACAATTAGTTTCCGTTAATCATTGTTTGCATTATAGGCATCTTTTTTTGCACACTATAATCATCTAAATATTAAATTTCACCACGTCATATTATATAATTTTGAAATTGTTTTGTAACAGAAAAATATTTTATTTATCATAATGTCTCAAAATAAGTAAAAATAAAAAATTTGAAACCCGTATTTAGATTGCTAAAAAGTTCTTTTTAATGTAATTTTTTAAATGAAAATTAAATTTTTGACAATTGCAAGGAATAACGCATAACCTTCTTCTTCATTATTTTTTTATTATTCTATTTTATTTGTTGTTGCGAACTAGTACCGTATATTAATATTTAGCAGTACGGAGAAAACGGACTGAGTTATTTTTTTTTAAGCTTCAGTAGCCCAAACCCCTCGTACTGTTACAAACAACAAAAACCGTATGTAAATTTATTTTCTTGAAAAGAAAAAATTTTACACAACTTAAAAACCAAACTTTAGCTAATAAAAACTGAACAATTGAACTCAGAATTACCGTGGCTGAAGCAATTAGAACGAATGTATCAAAATTTCACGGATTTCTATTTAGTTGTAACTTCTAGATATTTATATTTCTAAAGTTAATACTCACCGGGATACGTTTTAGGAGCCATATCTCCGTAACCAACAGTTGTCATTGTGACAATGGCCCACCAGAGACCCACTGGAATCGAATCGAAGTTGTTGTTGGGATTGTAGTTGAAGCGCTCGGCATAGTATATCAGCGCCGCAAACACAACAATAAACACAATAAGAAAGAAGACGAGAAGAGACAGCTCTTTGGCGCTGGCTTTGAAGGTAAGAATGAGAATCTTGAGGCCAGAAATATGCCGCGTCAGTTTGAACAGTCGCATAATCCGAACTATGCTAAAAAACTCGAACATTTCAGCGTCAACAAGTTTGTCCGTCGCATGATAGAGGATCACATCAATGTAAAAACTCATTAATGCGAAGAAATCGATTATATTGATCGGTGATTTGATGAAAATAAGTCGATTAGGAGAAACTGTGACGCGTACAACAATTTCAAATGTGAACCAGGCGTTGCAGACGCACTCCACGTAGAAGAAGGCGTCGTGTGTTCGTGTCCGAACTTTAGAAAATGTCCAACTCACTGTCGAGTTTCCCACAATTATTGTCGAATTGGAGAGGATTGGAACTTTGAGATCTGGAGAGGTCTTTAAACAGAAGGAGACGATGGAGATGATGATGAAGGTCACCGAGAACACGGCTATGAACTGATGGGGTCAAAGGAATCAGTGGATAGTTAAAGTAGGAGTAATAATTTAGTAGATGTTGAATTTTGATAATCATAACTAGATCTATACAATCTTTTAAACATTAGGAGTACTGTACTTACTACCATTTTATTGGTGATTATGCTTACATTTTTTAAACTTTTAACTAAGTAATGGATATCAATCATTTAATATCAGTATTGATTGTCAATTTTACAAAATATAACGCACATAAAATCCGAGAAAATAACGATACATATTGCTTGTAATAAATAATTCTAATACATTTATATTTTGACATTTAAAATTTGGGTCAAATAAATTAGGAAACGTGATTAAAAGTATTAAAATCATTGTGAAGAAAACCTCAAAAATAGATAATGATACTGCTTGTAAATGCAAGCATAAAGATAATATTTAAAGATTAATTATTAAACAAACTTTTAGGATTTTAAATAGAATAAAACAAATTTATATTCATAAATTCCTCAATATTATTTGAAATATATTTTCAAGTTGTGATATATAAGTAAATTAATTGCTCATTAAATGAATGAATTTATAGTTATGTTATATTATTTCATGAAACGTAAAAAGTCAATGTTTCTTATACATTTTTCTTTAATTTTACAATTATATAATCAACTTATTAACAAACAGATTTTGAAAATTGTTATACTTAACAAAATCAATACTACGCATTTACAATACTAGTATTAAAAGTGAACTATCCTCATCATCCCATAAAGAACATTTTTTTTAATCAATACTTCAAAAAAGATTGAAGAACATTAAAAACGGAAAACAGATGAATATAGAACGCTGAAAAGTATAAATTCCAAAATCAATTGGCCATTTTTTACGCATTATCCTCTTTAGTGAAAGTCCAACGTCAGCGGTCACTGTAGGTTCACCAAATTAAGCTTCTTTTTCTACTCCCTTTTGTACATTGCTAGAGGCTTTCTCGCTACATAAAGATATATATTTATACAGTTACACGAAATTGTCACGGCGCTCTGTCATCCGTCAAAAATCTGATATGTAAATAAAGAATCCCGTTTTCCCTCAAGCATAAGCGCAACTCTTTACATTCAGTATTCTGTAATAGGTTTACCCATATAGCCTCATAATAGTTGGTAAAAGTATCTTTAACAATAGACATATCTATAACCCTGACAATATATCAAAGTAGCGAAATTTTCTATTCTCATCAAAATAATTAAATATTTATTACCTTTAAATAGGGTTGGGGTGGGGAAGTGGACGTATGACATAAATGAATAAAATATTTATTCGAAATCATTTTTTTGGAAATTACTCGTTTAATTTAACAGTCACTTCGGAGAACATTATAAATATGACCTCAATATATTTATAAAGTGAATATGAAAATGAACTCATAGAACAAATATGTTTTAAATAGGATTATTAAAAATATAGGAATACTTTTCATTTGAAGACTGATTATAATTAATTGTGGTCTTGAACTTCAGTAGGTATACAATATTTACGAAATAAATATAAATTAGGCGATGCGGTAGAATCTTCAAGCCAAGAACAAGAGCGTCAGAAATTTGCTCGAGAGATCCTAACAGTTCTAGTAATTAATGCTAAGGAGATAGTTAAGCTCATTTTTTACCGCTAATAAATTAGTCTAGAATGCATTAAAAAGCATATTTCTGGTATCAGCGCAATCGCCAAGCGCTAAGAAACAAAATGCAACTAATATGAACTTTAGAAAAGGTTTCTAGATACTTTTTAAAAGGGGTAAATTTCGATGAAAAATTGTTTCTTCTTCTTCTTCTCCTTATTATTATAATAATTATTATTATTTTCGTCAGCCAAGTTGATTGATATTGAAGTTTTATCGAAAAATACATTTTTACATAAAATTTATCTTTTTAGAATAATCGCTGGACGACAGTCTTACCTATCAATATGCAACGAAATAAAAGCTCAGATTTATTTAAGTGAAAATAAAACTAGCTACACGTTAGACAGAAAATCATATGAGATTAAATCAATATGTAATTATTTCGAAGCAAAACGAATAATTTCGATACGGAATGATATTTTTATCAAAATGTTTAATTTCCATATTGAAGCGTTTAAACTAAAATCTAAAAAATTGCGTATTATCATACTATTTAGAAAAGACATAATTCCTTTGGAATTTAATCATATGAGAACCACTAGAAAGAATCATTAATCAAAACGACAAAATATGCAAGAATATGTTTTGTACTATTTCAGAATGAAAGTCATGAAACGATATCTTCAAAAGAAAAACGTTGAAATGATATTAATGATAGGAAGTACAGCCATTAAAGAAATTTATATGAAAAAGACGCCAAGATTTAAAAACAAAATGTTAAAATTATAATGATGATACATAGTACAACCATCGGAAAAATTTATATAAACATGGCACCAAGATATAATTGTTACAATACTTTCTGTTTAAAATGCCTAAACGTATAAATAAATATGGAACATAGGTATACGTCTAAACTGTAAAATTCCTATAAATATGACAACAAAAATTATCCAAAAATTCTTGGCAATGGAACATTTTTACAAAAGCAATGAAACCCCCATGAATGCAAAAGTGGTTGTTTTAAAGTAATCCAATTTTTATAACATAGTATAATATAATTTATACATTGCCAAAAAAAAATTTTAAATTGTTTTTGTTGTCATATTTTTATTAATTTTACAATTTAGACGTATACTTATGTTTCATATTGATTTATAAGTTTATGCATTTTAAACTGAAAGTTTTGTAACAATTATATCTTGGCGCCATATCAAACGTGGTCGTTTTTTGTTTGGTTAAATGTATGCCGACATACATTTATTTAGAATTTCACTTTTAATAAAACTATTTTAAAGTTTCTAAAATAATGCTATAAATTCACGTAGGTACTTATGTAAGATGGGGCACACTCAAATCTTACTGATACGTGCAGAAGCTTATAACATGCATATCTCATTTATTGCTATTGAATTTTTTTAATAGGGAAGAAAGAAATTGATATGGTTAGTTGGAAATATTCTAAATACAAAAGCGCAACAATACTTTCTCCACCTGAAAACTTTGCGTTCCGACTAACAATTTTTATTTTATTTCATGTAACTTCATGTAAACATTGTTTTGAAAAGTTGATACTGAATACCTATTTGTTAGTTAATTTATAAATGGCATAAGTGTACCTATGTAGTTTTTTAACTGTGACGCTGCATATTATTTATATTAATTTCAAATTCGGCTTCTTTAAGTTTACATAAATTGATAAACAAAGGTATGCGAATATTATATATGAATGCAACATCATAAAGAGCATAATAAATACGAACAGTTTGCAATTAGAAAAACAGATTTAACAATCGATCGAGCAGTTAAACTCTAAAACTCTATAAATTTGATGTTTCCGATATTGATTTTTGAAATAAAATAAAGTTTGTGTAAAGGAAACTTTATATTAAAACTTTAAATCAATTTTTCCTTGATACGCTGTTATATATATGTTAGTACTGAAAACTGATCTAACACAAGTTCATTAAATAAACTTACACCAAGTAGTTAAATATTAGACGGGATTTATTAAACATAAATATTTTTAAACGGGAAAAGATTATGCAGGTGAATTTATAACATTAATGTTCAAAACTATTTGTTAAATTCTAAAGTATTAAAAATGTTTTACAATATTTGAGTGTAACTTTTTTTATCCAGGTTTGGGTTTGTCAAATAAATATAATTTTAAAACACTTTGAGTATATAAAATATAATTTTGTCAGTGAAATTTTATTTATTACATGAATTTATTCTAAATACATTAACTAAAACGAAATCAAATTTGAACTTTTAAATATAAAGTACCTATAAATGTATCTCTTTAATTTTCAAATGGAATGAAAAATGTAAAATACTGGAGCATTTTAGATATTTAGGCATTACTTTTGATTCGTCTCTTATTGATTCTGTATGCTGTTTTATACTACTACTCGTCTACTAAACAGCTTTTGTATAATAATGTTTCTAAAATTCACAGCAATTAACTCGTTTATGCAGTAAAACAGTTTTAGATACACAGGCAATGAATTATATATTACAGACAACTTACGTATGTTAAAATTATGAATGAATATGTATATTTGCTCTTAAAATGAATTTAATAAAAATATTTAGCTCTACTTCTAGTCTACCCATTTACGTCAAATTCATTAAAATAAAACGATTTTATATTGAAAAAAAAAACTCTACAACGCGATGCATGTGAAATCAATAAGAGTCAAAATTCTGTGTAATTACTCTATGGTATAAATATTTTCTTCTTGCATCAAAAGCCTTTTACAAGAGTAACAGTTGAAAATTAGTTCAACACGTGTATTTGTTAGTTGAAACAAAAACGAGTCGATTATAAAAATATATTTACAAAATATTTCTTTCTTCATCTGCATTTATCAGCACATAAAATGCCATATAACTGCGCAAAAAATGTATATATATTTAAGTCATACTATACTTACTAGGAAATAAATAAATTTGATAAAATAGGAACATAAACATAAATATGACCCTAATTAATCCCCTTGAGAAATGGTATGGGTGACATTTTATCCGATAGCAGATGCCCGAACTTGTCAAAATCCTTATCTTGATTGACTTACATAACTTAGTGGTCTAATTTACTAAGCGCTATTTGTGATAAATTATGTCTATAACAAGATTTTTAATATATAAAAAAATTTGTGTGCACTAAAAAGCTAGCGCAGACTCGCCAAGCGTTTTTAACATATAGATGAAATAAAAATTGGAGCATTAATTTATTGATGATTATAATAGAAAACTAATCTAAGTGTATATGCGTAAAATATTCTGCAATATTTTTTATTTGTATAGAACGTTTTTAATAGATTCATGTAAAAAGTTATCAAAATAACACAATTTTATGAAGATATTCACTGGATATATTTATGTCGTTGGAATTACAGTTATAAGATAAATTAAAATTAAAAGTTTCAATCATTATAATCTGTACAGTATTAACTTTACTTTATTTACTACATAATCTAAAAAAAGGACAATTAATTATTTGGAGAAGGAATGTAACAGAATTTTATATTATCAGGAATTAACAATCTCTATGTCTAGTTAGACATAATGATATAATTATATATAAGTTGTGTTATTTTAGTTTTATTAGTGTATTTATAAAGGAAAGATGAGGAGGAAGGAGGTGGGGGTCTATTTTAATTTGTCCCCATATTTGTCTTTCACAATGCCATAAAAATGTATATTAGTTTCAGATACAAGAGAGTACAATGTATTCTCTTGTATCCGAAAGCAATATAAATTTTATGTTATGAAGAATGATATAAGGAATAATACTAAATCGTCACGTATAAATATCAAATATTGTTTTAACCTTACAGATAAATGTACCTACAAATCCTTGCAAAATTAATTGCCATGTACCATTTGTCTTTGCGCGCAAACGAAAAGTTACAACTTCTAACTTTAAAACAAACTAATTTCAAAACAATATGTTCAATTATATTCTCGGGCCCTTTTATATTTATATTTTTAGAAATTCTAACGTAAATTTCTATTTTATGAAACATGTGATTATTCTATTGGTTTTCTCCATAGATTCACTATGTCTTTTTACTTATTATTTTGACTATTAACCATCTTTACTAGGACTCGTTCTATGTACCATTGGAAACTTCCCATCAAACTTTTACTCGTGTCTAAGTTATATATCGTATATTTAATATGAATCTTCTCAACAGTTATTTCTTATGCATATTATGTACACTTCTTGTATCAGGTCTTAAATTCATTACACGTAAATTGAATTATAGATGAGAAATTAATTTCATGACTCCGATAAAATATTCATATATATTTATATTTTTAATGACATTATTTTGTAACCATTGCAAACAATGAACGCAAAAATAAAATTTAATATGAATTAAATAAAACATTGTTAAAACCTATAACAATGAAAACAGATATTTAATTTGAAGAATGGTTTAAATAAGTTTCTTATTTCTATAGGAAATTGTAATCTACTTGAATTATTGACGTGTACTTTTACAAAATCATTTTGTTTACTAAAATACGATCCGTCTATTGCATAATTCATAAACTTTCATATATAAGAAAGCTTTTTAATTTATTTAATATCTAAAGGGTGTTCTAATTCACAGACTTTCTACTAATAAATTCATATTAATTTGTCCCTCGATAATAAAAATGAAATAAACAACAAATTGGAAATACAATTTTTTGTAATATATTGTTCATATAAAGTAATAGTTTCGTTATATGTAAATAATTTCAAGTTTGTACACTTCTTTGCACTTTACTCTAAAACACATAGCTTGGTTGGTTATATTCAGTATTTATAACATAATTATTTTTCGAATTAGTAGTTTCCATTTTTTCTACAACATATATTCACAATCTATCAACTTTTTTTATCAGCTCATACCTACTGAAATTAAAAAAATAGCTACGATATAAATTTTAGTAATGAATATATTGAAAAGTCACACACATATTACATTAATATATATATATGTACAAAATATGAATTATGTTCAAATTTTTATTACCTAATATGAAATTTACTTAAGGAACATTTTTAAAACTATGACAAATTTTACATATATTTGCCTGTTTTACTTATTTTGTTTACTATTTAAAATTTTCATTCTAAATAATTTAATTGAAATTTTTAGAAGACAATAAAATCAATCCAGATACTTGTAATAGCTTATTGATTTCCATCCCCAAATCTAGCTATATAGCTAACAGAAGTTTTTTCGGCCAATTTGATTGTTTTGTCGCCCACCTGGGATCAGTCAACCATTACTTCAACGCTTGTTCTAAACCTTTCCTACCAAATAGTAGCATGTATTTTCCTGTCTACCTCCCATAGAACTACAAAAGATTGTGGGAAAGGTGGAGAAATGGGGCTTATAGGTAAATAGTATAGGTAAAGAGTTCTCCATATAGAGCTTACAGTTTCTAGAAATGTTAATTTACGTACGCATTTTTGCTTTGATTTATATTGGTCCAATTCGGTTGTGTATGTATGTTTTTTAATTTAATTAAATAAGTAAGATGCTTACATATGTATAAGCTCAGTTCTTGTAGCCAACGTGAGTCATTTATTGCTAATTCACTTTCTTTGAGTGAATACGGTTTCAATAATGCTTGATAATAAAATAAATTGGGTTTTCACCGGTTTGTTGTTTAATAAATTAATTTGTTAATATGAATATTTAATCAATATTCTCAACATATTATCTGTTTGTAGTTAGTATTAAACGTATCGTAAAAATGTGTGCAAAGTATTAAGTAATTTCTTTTAATTAAGAAATAACTAATGAAAAATCGAGGTAATTAAAAATATATTCAAAAAATCAAATACGCGTCATATATCACAATTATGTATTAGTAAATATTTATCGTTGGAATAATTTGTTTACTTTACAAATAAAACAAAATGAATAAAAACTACTATACCTACAACATAATAGTCAAAATGTTGTTATATTCATGAACTTGTTTTTTTCGCCACTATAGACGACATTTTTTGGTACAAAGTCAAAACATTTCAGAAGATCCCTTATATAGCTTTACATGAATGTCATGGCCGAAATAAAGTACCCGTTATCAAAAGTAAATCAATGTCATTTTTAGACATAAATTTTAGAAAAAATTAATAATAGAATTAGTTTAATTTACAAATATTTACAATTTACAAATTAACAAACTTTACAATA
>JAYRBW010095125.1:0-20581 GCA_036023295.1 Invenusta paracnida | reverse complement strand
CCCCCCCCCCCCCCCCCCCCCCCCCCCCCCCCCCCCCCCCCCCCCCCCCCCCCCCCCCCCCCCCCCCCCCCCCCGTGACGCATTTGTACTTTTTAAACTTTCTAATAGATCGAAGTTTTGGAACTTCACATGCACATAATTAATTAGCCAAAGGTGGTTTCTAATATATTCTATTGAACAAAATGGTCAACGTTTTTAAAAATAAATAAGAAATAAAAATATGTATAATCATTAATTTTTGGAAAACACGTTTGTTGGATAAAAATGATATTTTCAACAAGGAAACATATTTTTAGTGCATTTTGTGAATTAATACAGGAAATTAATCAGTTCCCGAATCAGAGTTTTGTCGATTTTGGGAGAAATATGCATTTATCTACATTTAAATAGTATAAAAAGTATAAAAAGTATGTTATGGTCATTTTTAGAGTAATGTCTCATGAAAGTTTCTTTTGGTGTACAATAGTGAATGTCTAAACAGTATATTATACGCCAAATTATCACTTCAAGAAGCACTGAAGCATGTTAAAGGCAGAAATATATATACGGGTCATCAAACTGCGGTAAAATCTTTTAATTTATAAATTGTAACAATTCTTTCGATTCTGCATACTATATTGCGTATTTAATTAGAAATTAATGACCTCTAATAATTCCTTTTGATGATGCTAAACAGGTTATATGCCTAATATTATAAATACCTGACATCAACAATTCTTGTAACTGCCTACTTTAGTGGAGTTGTTTAATCTAATACATAAATTAACTGAAGAAGTATACCAATGCTCGTGAACTCCAGAGACTGCATGCAAAGTCCGTGAAGTTTTAGGATGCCACGGTTGTATTGATTTTAACGTATTATTTCACTTTGTTTTGTATTTTTTATAGCAAACATAATATATTATATATATATAAAATGTTATAAAACAAAGCATTTTAATTATGTATTCTGCAGTTATATTTGTTTAATTAAACATAGCAATAATACAATTTGTTTGTATCACACAAGTGTGGTTATTATTTTTCATTTGTTTCAATTTGCGTATTATATTACTTGCAAAAATATTTTGATAACTACTGTTTTAACAGAACAAGAAAGTAGGTATTGCGTTATTGTTAGCCATAGGGGAAATTTACGCTCTAATTTTTTTCTTTTTGTACAGTCTTATAGATGAAAACAATTTATGTATTGCATGTCTGCGCGGTGGGATGTTAACTATAATCGTGCAAACTATATTAACCTCACAAGAATGTACAGTAAGGCAAACTATTGCTAGGTAGCACTGGTATACATGTATTACATTTACTTTTGGTTTAAAGTCACCCCCGATCAAAGATATTGTTTTAAAGTTCTTGTTATCATAAAAAGATATTTTCATGACAAAGATTCACACAATCAGAATTATTATTAATGTGATTAGATTAAAGGTTAAATTACCTACGTACATGCTTTACACGATTATATATTATATACAAATCTTAATTAATTTGTCGCCATAGACTTTTAAACGTATCAATCGATAATTACCTCAATGATATACAGCTTGCAAATAAGTTTGTTAAAGTCAGACAGGAGTATGTACCGGGGTTCGAACTTGCTACCTTCGGGTTTAAAAGTACGAGTCATTGTGATTTTTATAGATTGATTAGTTTAAGCCTATGGTGTCTTTTAATTAAGATTTGCAGATATCCCAGCAGTGCGAGATTGCAATTTACCCTTTATGGTTATTATAATTAGTGTTGAGGTAAGCCATATATGTATATATTAGACGATGCCGTAGCATCGTCAAACCGCTAAGGAGAATAGACCAAGCCAAGAATAAGAGCGTCAGCAATTAGCTTGAGAGGTGTTAACAGCTCTTGTCATTAATGCTAAAGAGAATAGGGCAAGCCAAGAACAAGAGTGTCAACAATTATGTAGCTTGAGAGGTGTTAACAGCTCTTGTCATTAATGCTAAAGAGAATAGGCAAAGCCAAGAACAAGAGTGTCAACAATTAGCTTGAGAGATGCTAACAGCTCGAGTCATTAATGCTAAGGAGAATAGACCAAGCCAAGAACAAGAGCGTCATCAATTAGCTCGAGAGAAGTTAACAGCTTTAGTCATTAATGCTAAGGAGAATAGGCCCATTTTTGACCGCTAATAAATCGGGCTAGAATACGTTAAAAAGCATATTTTTGGTATCAGCGTAATCGCCAAACGTTAATGAACAAAATACACCTAAGATGAACTTTTGAAAAAGTATCTTGATACTTTTTTGAAAAGAGGTCAATTTCGATGAAAAATTGTTTCTTCATCTTATGATTATTATTATCTAAACAAAAACACTGAGTTGCAAAAATGAAAGCCAAGAAACGAGCTCCTTAAAAGAAAAATTGAAATGTCATTGATGACATGAAGTACAGCCATTAAAGAAATTGATATAAAAAAGGACGCCATTAAGATATAATTGTTACAATACTGTCTGTTTAAAATGCATACATGTATAGATCAATATGGAACATAGGTATATGTCTAAACTTTAAAATTCACAAAAATATGACAATAAAAATTATGAAAAATTCTTGGCAATGGCACATTAAAAAAAGCAATGAATGCAAAAGTGGTTGTTTTAAGTAAGTCAATATTTATAACATAGAAAAATAATATATAATTTGTACCATTGCCACGATATTTTTATGAACTTTTTTGGTCTATTTTTATGAATTTTAAAGTTTAGACGTATATCTTTGTTCCATATTGATCTATACATTTATGCTTTTTAAACAAAAAGTTTTGTAACAATTATTACTTGGCGCCATGTTTATATCAATTTCTTTAATGTCTGTACTTCCTATCATCAATATCATTTCAATGTTTTTCTTTTGAGGAGCTCGTTACTTGGCTTTCATTTTTGCGACATTTGCGATAATTATGCTAATATAGGAATATTTTCTAATAAATTAATTGATTTCTAAAAAACGACTGCGTCGCCAAAATGAAAGCCAAAAAACATAGTACTGCCATCGAAGAAATTGATATAAACTTGGCGCCAAGGTGTAATTGTTACAATACTTTCTGTTTAAAATGCACAAATGTTTAAATCAATATGGAATATAGGTATACCTGTAAATTGAAAAATTATGAAAAATATAACAAAAATTATGAAAAATTCTTGGCAATGGCACATTTTTACAAAATTAGGGAAACCCACAAAAATGAAAAAGAAATAGTTTTAAGTAAGCACATTTAAAAAAAAAGTAAAATAATATAATTTGTACCATTGCCACGATTTTTTCATAATTTTTGATGTAATATTTTTATGATTTTTTCAGTTTAGACGTATACCTATGTAAGTATTTTAATCAGAAAGTATTGTATCATGTTGGCGCCATGTTTATATCAATTTCTTCCATTGCTGTACTATGTATAATCATTATAATTTTAACTTTTTGTTTTTTTTAATCTTGGCACCCTTTTTATATCAATTTCTTTAATAGCTGTACTTCACGTCATCAATTTTTTTGAGGAGTTCGGTTCTTGGCTTTCATTTTTGTGACGCAGTCGTTTTTGTTTAGATAATTTATATTAGAAGGTTTTACCAGAATAAATATAATTATGAATATGATTAATTTAACATCATGGACTTCCACAATTTATTCACTATCTTTAATCATCGTAATCAATCTTTTATATTTAATACTATTTTTGTTATTTTTAAATATTCGTTTATGTTGAAAGTACGTGGCTTTAAATTACTAGCTTCGGGTTTTGATTAGGAATCTTATCTTTTAAATCGGAAGACAGCGAGTTCAAAAGATGATATTACTAGTTACTACTAATATACTACTGAATTTAAGTCATTGATTAGGTTATGTTGCGATTTATAGGATTTACACTATATCTTCTCTGAGATTGTACATTGACTGTATAATATTTGTGATTTGGGGTATACGTAATACATTTTTTCAGACTTTAAATGTTTTCAAAGAGATATTATGGACTTAATGGTCACGCCCTCTAAATGAAACCGTCAACTGTGCTATTTTGTTAAGTGCCACTTCATATGCTTTGTTATTCTAATATTTAATGCTTTTTAGTAAAATAACATCGGCAAGCCTCGAAGAATCTTCCTCTAAAAGTACAATTGACGATTAGATTTATTCTAATAATATATATATACTACATAGAATTTTAAGATTGTCCATATTGTCTTTTTCTAAAGAACTATTTTTAATCAGTTTAAAATGTTTTTATTCTGATTTCAAACACTAGCATACATATGTATATGTGTCTTTATAGGCTAATAAATACTATAGTCTATTAATTTCTCTTTATTTTTTGTTGAATGTAGATTTTTTACCCCAAAATGTTGTTCTCAATTTGGAAAACCAGCAATATAAATTAATATAATAACTTATCCTTTTTATATAGCAGAAAATATATAATACTTAGTTCTGAATTGTATATAATTTACAGTAGTAATTCTATCATTTTCCAAGGTTCATGTAAAATACTGTTTTCTGTTTTTTGAGTCATAAAATGAATTTCGGGACCGCGAACACTTCCTAAAAATGTCTTTATTTATATTTAACATTGCAAATCTTCCTCTTGAATTAAATAATTAAAAGATAACAACTTTTTATGTGTAATATATCTTTTATTAATTTTCTTTCTTTCATAAACACTGAACATTTATCACAGAAAATAGAAATACATATGTATATATGGATCCATTATTTCATCACAATTCATAAATAAAATAGTTGTTATATGCATATTATGGATGATATAGATATACACAATATTGTACATAACTGGAGTGTTCTGTTATTAATATCAGATATTGGATTTTCACAAAACATCTTGAGGTTTTACTTATATACATATATGTGACAGTGTGTATGTGTGTGTAAAATTACGCCAAAATAACGATCAGACAAGAATAACAACATAAAAATACACATGATGATGTAACCTCGTGGAATTACATATTTGAGAATACACAAATGTAAATATATCAAAAATCTCTGTAATGTATAATACAAAAGTGTCATTGTCACTGACTGAATCAGACTGAACAGACTTTAAAATCTCACAATAGGGATTTCATTTTCGACCATAAAGCGTCTTAAAGACGATATTGATATGATTGCCTCTTTACAGATTATAGTTATTGCTAATATGTGTTTTTTTCTAATTACGATATCATGGCATTATTTGGTTCTATTATTCCATAGTTTTTAAATTTATTGAGCTCTTTTTTGTAATATCACGTACATCACATTGTTGGAAGGAATATCTTGTCTCAGAACTCTTGAGATGCTGGCAAAAATGTCATTTAACGTAATAAGAATATAAAATGAATATAAGAATTTCTAAAATCTGATTAATAATTCCATTTGGTCCAAATTAAAATCTTTGATTGCTTACCTAAATTTCAATAGTACGAAATGTGTGTAATTTAAAAGTGACATAATAGCTAGTAATTATCTCGGTATAACCATTTTTTCATAATTTATTAATTAATAACTATTTAAAATACAATTTTAAAATTTAAATAGATCGCCCAGATTTGTCACGCAGGGCCTGAGAAATTAATACTCGTATAAACATTTCATTTAGCATCTTATAAACGACACGCTTTTCTTCATAACTTATTATTACGAGAACATTATAATACTATTGTGCCAATGACGCAATTATAACAGTTTACCAATGAAATCCAACTATTGAACATACCCCCCCGTACCCCTCCCTTACATATTAATACAGTTATCGATCGAGTATCGAATGAAATCACTTAACAACCCGATTATTGTTAGGAGTGGTCGTCCGGCCGGTCAATTGCGCCCGTCGACAGTCGCACTGCATAAGTCGGTGGAAGGTCGCCCTGAAGGCCGGATTGAAGATGTGATACACGATGGGGTTAAGCATGGAAGCCGAGTAGCCTACCCACTCGAGTGCCGGAACTAGAACGGAAGTCAAGGAACGGCACAATGGACAGAAGAAGTCTACTAAGTAGGTGACGAAAAAGGGGAGGTAACAGACGACGAAAAGGCCAAACAGCATTCCCAGTGTCTGGAGCGCCTTTTTCGACTTGTCGATGTTGCGAATTCGTTTCTCATTGTCTCGACGTTTCCGGTGGAAAGAGTTGAGGTTTCGTGAGGGCGTACTGTTGCTGCTCACGGAACTCTCTGGACGACTCGCCTCGGAATGTGACCTTGCCGTTCTATTGGGTGAGTTGAGGCCGTTTAACAGTTGTTTGTAGGAGTTCCCGCCGACAATTTTTAGCGAATTTTCAGTAGTCGGGGCGCTGATGACCCTCGACGCCTCCTCCATGGGTCGTAATGACGTGGTCAGTGAGGTGGAACTGTTGATAGACACGGAGTCAAACTGGACCATGAGATAATGCTTATCATTTGCTGGGGTCACCGGTGAGGTTTGTGGTGAGATAAGGTTGCAGGTTTCTTCGTAGTTGCTCGACTGGCGACCATATCTTACCGAATTTCCGGCGCCATTGCTTCTATTTCCAAGCTGCTGCATTTCCAAGCTGTTAATCGACTCTCTCTTCATCAGAATCGGTGTCAAGCACGAGCCAATGGGTGATTCGCCAGCACCACTTGCCACCAATAATCGATTCTCGAACCGCGAGTTATCGACCCGCTTGGAGTTAATGTTCCCCCCTATGAGTGAGGTGGATCGTTGAGGCTTTGCCAGATTCCAGTCCATCTTCCGATTGAGAGACTTACGAAGCCCTCCACCGCGCAGGATTGACGACGCCATTTTGGGTCGCATCACTAGCGACGCCACCGCGTTGCTATAGAGATCGCGTTCGGCTTCCCGGCGCTGTCGACGAATTGTCATGACAGTGAGGATGTAGGTCGCCGTCATGATCCCCAGTGGCACGAAGAATGTGACAATCGTAGCTATCATGATGAAATAGGCGTTGTTGGGTCCGCAGCCTTTAAAGGATTCGTCTCGACCTTGGTCCAACTGCAGCGCAAAAATGAAGAGAGGACAGGCGATACCGAATGGGATTAGCCAGGCGCAAAGGATCTGCACGACGAGGGAGCGCTTCCGTTTTTGTCGGCAGAGTTTGAGGGGATCCCGAAGAGCGATGTATCGGTCGAGGGAGATGATACAGAGGTGGATGATCGTGGAGGCCGTGAAGAAGACGTCCAGACTGTACCAGGCGAGACAGAATTCACGCGGTGGCTCCTCCTGATCTTCACCTGTTGGTCAAAAACGGGAAAGAAAGTAAATACTTGAACTGGTTTCTAACCTATAGTATGCAGATAACACTATCAATTGATTAATATATAATATGGTAGTTATCTCATTGTTCTATATAGCTCTTTGGAAAACTGAATGCTAAGAATACGATTTCCACATCTTTAGATGTGAAGGGACATTCAGATCTAATTATATTGACCTAGACTATTTAGATGTTATGATTGTAGAGAAATATGTATATTGATTTATGTGTATAATTATTTTCCAATTTTACTCAGAAAATATCAACAGATAATTCGCATTTAATTCAAATTTTTGTATTTAACATAAAATACATACTTTGTGTATGAAATCATATAAAGAAATTTACTGTTTGTTTTGAATAAGTTTTTCTAAATATATTCTAAACAATCAACAAAATAAAACTAAATTTTCCAATGCAACACAATATTTCATAACATATTTTTTGACAACTTAATTAGATGAAATGAGATAATATTACAGCAAGACATTAATATAGCTGTAAAGCAGCTAAAGATTTTAACTTAATGTCACTTCCGTTAATAGACATATACGTGATAGCAATTAAAGTCACATGAGTTTGCTATTCTGCATTTATATTTCAGTTTAATTCTTTATTAATATATATATAGTAACCCCTACAACAGTTGAAACTACACATGTATGTATTAAGAGAAAGGCTTTATCTTTGACAAAGTAATTGTTGTCAACCCTCTCTATAATATGTCTTTATAACTATATAAATTTATATTATTTACAAATTGTTATCAAGATAAAAAAAGTATACTGGCGTACTTTAAGTAAATGCACGGTATAATGTTACAACATATTAATTACAGTATTTATATGCAAATACGATACAAGTCTTCAATTTCTCCAATGGCACAATATATAAGGTCATTAACTAGTGTAATTTCACTTTTTCTTAAGTTAGAACATCTTATTTTGTTTTTGAGTTTTTTATATTTTGGGAAATTTACTTATGCCCTTATTTGTTCACATTACCCCTTCGATCTTTTGCTAAAATTTAGATATTTTGTGAAAACATTGTCTTTTACAATATTAGTTGTTAATTCTGTTTTAATATAAAGATGTATACGTATATAGTGAAAACATATAAAATGCGATATTTTGACCGTTAAGGGTTTTTGCAAAAGATCTAAAATAATGTTTGCAACATATTTGGTTCATCAAGGTAATGATAGAACATTCTATATCAATTATACAAACAGTTTTGTATCATAATCTAACATAATTCATTTCCTATACAAAAAATTGACTTCTTATGTGCCAGTAAATTGCAAAATTATAT
The DNA here is from genome assembly GCA_036023295.1 of Invenusta paracnida. Taxonomy (NCBI): domain Eukaryota; kingdom Metazoa; phylum Platyhelminthes; order Proseriata; family Coelogynoporidae; genus Invenusta; species Invenusta paracnida. The sequence goes on along the minus strand of JAYRBW010095125.1, from coordinate 12,034 downwards.
ATTTTTCGACGTTACTATAGTGGCACAAATTGCCAATCCTACTTTTGAAACTATTTATATCCAAACCAAGCAAACTAAAAGAACAATTAAAGTTGAATATACTATAGGCTAGAAAAGACATTTCATTTCTATTCTAATAATTTGTTAATTGGTTTTTAATTTCAATGCTTTCCAAGGCACGATTTGGTTTTTTATTCCTTTTGTAAAAGTAGATATCTTTGTAAATGGGCAGTTTTTGTACTGAGAAATTAATGTAGACTGGCAAGAACAAATTGTATATATATATATATATATATATAAGGACGCCAATAACGACTGGAAAATGCTTTTTTTGTATATTCGTTCTTTATATCGAAAAATTATTTCTGCGCCTTTGAATTACTGCGCTTATGTATATAATACAGAGACAACGATAAGCGTGAAACGAATAACGAATAACAAAATCCAAAGGAGAAGTCAGATATTGTGTGTATCTGTTTGTTTGTACAGAAAACACAGAGTACAATCTTATAATTGTAATGCAGTATGAATGCAATAGAAAATACTATTAATGTGGACGGCATGTCCGATACTATTATTTGAAGTCGCGTTTATTTACAAAATTCAAATTATGGAGCGAGAGAAACAGACACATTAAGTTAAATTAAATTAAAACAAAATTATTCGCACAAAAGTGAAAGCGGAGAATTGTAAAATAAAATATAATAACGACAATATACGGTAGATTGTAGAATTCGGTTAAATGCAAAGAATTCACCGAAGATCGATGTATATTATAATATTTAAACCTTGAAAACATAGAACAAATGTGTTTTTTAGCATAACTTCCCGGTATAATTTATGGTATACTGACAAAATTAATTACTTCCGCGCATGTCCCAAACAATAAATAATTCATTTTTGAAATTTGTCTTTGTCTTTGTTCTAGAGTAAAATTTAAGCAATTTATTAAATAATTACTAAACATTTACAACTGTACTACAGCGTCAATTCCAATTATTAAAAAAACTGTACTTATACAAACTAGAGTTCAATTAAAGAAGTATATTCTACAAGGTTTCTTTACGTTTGACTTAATTCCTTTTATGTATGTATCTCTAGAAATTAGTAAGTATTTAGGTTATATGCGCGTATCCCCATTAATACTACTTTCAGCCTATCTCCGCTAAACTCTAATAAAAATGTCGTTTATTAATATATTTATTCTAGACAATGCTGTCAGAAAACATAAATAAACGTATTACAGAATTACAAGAAAATAAGCAAGTTATAAAGGCTTTACAATACATTCGTATTTTTTTTAAAGTTATTCCTAAAATGTGTTAATTGCAAATTTTTGAACGCGCGAAACTTTCTAGTATAGGATCCAAGCTATACATGCAGCATCGCCTTCCTAGTCTAAACCATTATACACAGTCGAACATTAGAGCAGATTCTATGTCTGTTAGACAGTGCATTGAGGTGGGGGGGGGGATCTAATTAAAGACTTTGGAAAATGTCCTGCGTGCACGCAATTTTCTCCAAAGCTACGCAAGTTTTTCAGCGCGATTGTACAGCCAAGAAAATACAGCGACTAATGCGGGACTACAGAGCACTGAAAAACGTGCGTTTGCAGTAGAACATCTTAAACCCAGTGAATGTAAATCCAAAAATCAATCTGTGACTTTGTGTATATACCTGGTACATATTATAGACACCATTGTTGAAAGATGAATTTCAACCGGATTTTTGTTTTTTGGAATTGTTTTTCATTTAGGATAAAATGCCCAGGCTGAAAAATGAAAAGTGTAATCCAAAGACTTTAAATACAGTGTATTTAATGTACAGAGTGTAATTCTAATGTCTTTAGTGTAATCTGACTGTTGAAAGAAGTGAACTGTACATATTATAGCGTTGTACTGGAAACAGGAGGCCCAATAGTTACTAATAATCATGTCATTATAAACATTCAGTATATAGGATAGTAAAAAGATGCATATTCTTGACGGAATAGTAAAATAGGAAAAAAAACAGAATAACCCGGAGCTGCAGTAATTCCAGGATCATGCCTTCTTTAACCTATCTTGTAAACTCTGTTGTTATAATCTGGAGATGCAATCTCACTACACAATAACATATTTGGTATATATATAATCTCTCACAGCTTTTCTGAGGCTGTTGTTTCACAGCACAAATTTAGGTTGAATAAAAGTTATTAATTGCAGCTCCGGCTCATTATGTTTTTTCTTATTAAGTGTGCAATTAAACAATATAGATTTTGTGTTTCATATTTACAGACATTTGACATACAACAGAGAAGTATGGACAATGAATTTCTTATTGTATTCATTATTATTGTTTAAAATAAGTAAATAAAAAGTTACTACCTTCCATTTTATCTTTCAAAAATTGTAAAATGTTTTTTTTGTTGTTTAAAAATGTATACGATTTGGTTGTAATATGAATCGTAATCACCAAGAGCTATACTTAATCCATGCTTATGTGTATTACAAAAGAATACCTGACGACGGCTTGTAATAGGAATGAAAAATACAACAAAATAGGTTTATATTGATTTTGAAACCTTTCTACATTTGTGCAAAGCAATACATATAAAAGTAGATACAAAAACGATGTAAATATTTTCCAGGTCTATTAATACATACTAGATGTTAGATGTACTAATGTATAGATATTATGTATTGTATGCGTTTACGGAAATTGAATCACGTATGTAATGCTAAAATACGCTCTAAGTAGTATAATAATTAGTATTATTGTCTCGTAGTATAACTACGAGATAATATAAATCTATATAAAATAAATTCAATTTCTATATTGGCTAAATCATACAGTATTTTAAAAATGATTTGCATGTACGCACAATTTTTTTAGAAAATATAACAATGTTATTAACCTATAATCTGTTAGCAATAGTCGTTTGTTAGACTGGTAAATAAGTAATAAGTGTGTTGAAAGTAAATATTCAAATACGGAAGATCTTGTGCAGGAATAAGTTAGACAGTCATATTGTTTGAAATTCACTTATTGTCATAAAACTTTATAACATTTTAATAATTAAAATAACTCGATTAATGCAATAAATTTGTTATTTATTAAGTTTTCAATTTCAATTTCAATTTAACTCGTACCTATATACAATTGTTAGTTTATATTAATTTGAAAATATTTGTTTGTGGTCATAATGAAATATGTGCTTCTCAAAGTTTCGTGGAATTATTTCAAATCAAGCAATGTTATAAATGTGTTTCGTACACTTCTACAAATGTTATCATCATACTTAATATTTATGGAACTGATTAGGTAATTGCAATCATTGTTAATATGCCATCTATAATTTAATATATATGGTTAAGTATTATTTATAATAAGTCTATATATAAAAGGTATTATACTCGTATTAAATGTCTCACATTTAATTAATTTACATAAGTACATACATATTAATAACTAAATATAAATAATCAACACATGTTGTAAACAGAAAATATTAAACTACTTATCTAGTGCAAATAATAATTCCTGTTAGTCGTAAAGAATTTTGCCTTACTTGTTTAACCCTATTCAATGATGAGAATCTATAAGAACAGATTATAATTATTTCAGTGAGCTATATATAGCTTATAGGTAATGCCTGGACAGCATCGTTGTGCGCTGAAGTAAATGTTATTACTATTTCAAAAAATACGAATTCGAAGTATTTGTTTATGCGATATTTAGGTACATTATACATCCATATACATATATAATTGAATAAGTTGACAAGCTATCATTTATACTAATCTTATTTTAGATAGGATATATGCTTAAATGCGTAAATACATAAAGCGATTAGAAATGAAACTTTTGACTGAACGGATTCAACTGTTAATCATTGCAAAGAAGACATTATTATGTACATGGAACAAAACAGGTTAATGAGTTGAGTTTGAAAAATATTTTTTATGAAATAGAAAGTGTATGAATAACTAAATGGAAACTTTCAATTCCCAGATATCACGCGATTAAAAATAGTCATTTTTTGTGACTCTGATTTCAAAATGTCACCAAAGAATTCCTAATGTTGCATGAATTCGCGAACTGACAACTCCAGCCATACTTCTACAGGAGATGATGGATATAATCAAAGCAAAAGTTTGATGTGATAATTGTTTTCAATTTATACTATGTCAACATAAATTAATAATTAAGTTAACGAGACACAATATAATATAGGGTATTCTGCCATTCTGTTTACGCGATTTTAATTCAATTAAAAAATTGATGTTTTAAATATGTACACAACTTCGCCCCCAATAAACTGCATCTAAATAGAAAAAATGTATCTGTAAAATAAAACAGAACATTCGTGGCTTAAAGCTTGTTATATAATATGTACTATTTTTATAGGTTATATTATTAGCTCGACAAAAAGAAGAACAATAATTTACACGATGCTCGTCAGATTTATATGTTTTAAATATCGCGTGTGATAAGACTAATTTGATCAGTTATAATACCTTAATTTTATTGCGACCTAAAGGAAGTTAATGTCAATGTAAATTAGAGACTTGGAACAGCTTTCTATCTCCCCATACCTATACATGTGATTTTAGCAGATGCATTTCATGATTCAATTTGTACATCCATTTTTTTTACAAATTAATGAGACACTATTTTGATTGCAGTTGCTTTTAAAAGGTTTGTTAAGTTCCATATTCTAGGATACAATATATTAAAATTTAGTTTTTCACAATTTATGAAAAAACTTTTTCTTATTTTTTACACATAGACTATTATACTAATTGTATGTGAAAGCCATTGTAAAAAGTTTATGTGCCTGAAAGATATAAGAAAGATTATCAATTACTTGCAATCATAAAGCAAAGAAAAATCACGTAACACTACTAAAAAGTAATCATAAGCTAATTTAAATTAATGAATAGCCGGGAGGGATTCTTTTTACATATTTGAAGAACCTAAATCTTGAATTTTCGAATGATACAAAATCATAGTAAATTTAGTACTCCTTAGCAAAGATATGATCTGTATTGGAGAAATATTACATTCGTACAGCTGTTCATATCTATAATTCGTTAGTCTATAAATAGCTTTGAAATCTCCCGGTACGTTGGTGATCGACGCTCGCACACTGAATTTGGGGAGTCATCATGGTCCATTCCTGAAGAAGTTCTTTTGTAAAATTGGGAAGGAGAACAGCCCCAACTGCACGGATTACGACGAAGATGTCGAATATGATGCCGAGCGAGCATCTCCTCCTGAGATGCCCCCGCTGGGAAAGAAGCTTACTCCCGGATGCCAACAAGAAAATTATTTTTGCAGCCCCTCCCCCCCCTAAAAATCCTAGACTTTTGGAGAAGATTGCCATCCACTAGGGTGGTCCAGAAGAAGAAGAAGAAGGAGTCATCATAACCATATCACTTATATCATAAATATGTTCCATTTATATCGAGCTGCTAAGCACTGTCTCGAACCATCACCATGATCCTGATTACTGAGCTTTGATCCATGCATGATAGAAGTAAAAACATTTTAATCGCTATAAGTCGCAGCCCTGTATTCAAATTTAGAGACTTGGTATGGATTGTAAAAACGGTCCTAACTTGAGGATTTTTCAGTTGATTAAAACGCTGTGAAGCTCCTCAAATTGATTATTAAAATAAAATGAAACTATAAGAAAACTATATTATAAATGTACTAACTGAACTACTTAAAGATTTTAAATTGTTTGTAATGTTTGTTTTTCCAAGAAAATGTGTTCTCTTTTCATTAGTGAATTCTTATACTTTAAATTTTACAACTTCTAACTGTAAGTTGAGAGCGAGAGCTGTCAATAAATAGCAGTATTCTTTTATGTTTTGACTGATGTAGCTAAAAGTGATAGTTTTAAATATAAATGTCTAAAATTTAATCTAAATCTTCTAAATTTGGCAATAATTTAAAAGAATATATTTTAATAGCTGACGTAGAAATATCGCCTTTGATCTCATAATTTTCGGCATAATTATTTGATTGAAAATTCAATATTTTACGTATATTGTTGCTTTTATATCTTAAAGAAAATAACTCTGTAGATATTGTTGCATTGACAACTCTACAAAACTGACTATAATAACTTAGAAACAAACCAACGCAATACATTTCTTATCTTTTCGATTATATAACTATTTTCAGGCACGGAACATTCACTCAAAATTATACAATGTTAAAATTAATGTAGGCTTTTAAATGTTTATCTTCCTCAATGAATAAATCTACGAAGACACCAAACACTAATATTTGCATCTACAAACTTTTTACCTCCTTAACTTAACAAAAATAACAACACATTTCTCATTTACAATTTGTTTAAATAAAATCAAGATTGTTCACTTTCAAGATTTGTACACTAATACACTACTTATTGATATATATAAGTATACTTATATGATTTGGTAATACGTGACTGTTTATACAACATTGAAAGGAATGATTTATTTTTCATAAATATTATGAAAAATATGGATATTACTGGTGTATATCCTTCGTAATTATATATGTATATAAATAATTTGAAATAACATATCTGAATGAAGATAAGAAGCATCCCATCTCTTGGGGTGTTTCTTATAAGTGGTGCTGACAGAAAGTATATATCCTTTGTGTTAAGTGGTAGGCACACTTATATGTATATACTTAACAAGGTTCGAATTTAGTAATTACAAAAATAAATTATTTCTCGATTCAACATAACGATGCGCTTAACAGTATTCTTTTGTATATTCATGTGCACCCGATCGTCGATATTATTTATAATAAGGAAGATAGTCATTTAATTTTACATAAATAAATTTAAGTTATTGTGTTATTTCGTTATTAAATGTTACACTTGTAGAAGAATATCTTAATTGCATAGCTTTGATATATCGACGGTCATTTGTCGAACCGTCGTATGAGGAAAATCAGAAATGTTGGGAAATTGAGTTTTAAAATCATCGGATTTTCCAAGGACGATTAAATGCATCTAAAAAGTATATATTGCGAAAATACTTATATCATCTTAAAGTATGTACACATGACAATAATTTGGCTCACTTTATGTCAAAATATATTTCTGTTGATTATGGATAATCGAAGGTCAAACTTATACGACGGTTCGACTTAATTACATTTTATATTTGTTTATAATTATACGACGAGTTTCAAAGTTGTAGGACTGTGTTTTAATAATTTTGAAATTATACGACAAAGTTCTATTTTATTTCATATTAAATTATACATATATATATATTAAATCGATCAATGTATGTATTTATGCATGTTTCTCGTAATGTTGAATTTGTAGATTTGAAATCATTAACTGATAAGAGTTTGTCTACTTCGACATCAACTGGGATCACCAATACCGTCTTGCTTGTTGTTGTTTCTTTTTTAATTACAAATTACAAACTCCAAGCTTTTTTTGCGCAATTGTTTAATTGTTCAAAATATAGACTTTTTAAATTGGTTTCAGATGTTTAAAACTTACCTACATATAAATATGTCACCAAGCATAATTAATAACAAAACTATATAAAGACAGGCTAATTTGCAATACTACTCAAGACAATAACAATCAATAATAAGCAAATATGAACATTTAAATATCTAATTATATATGTGTGTGTAAGATAATATGAAAGGTTGATTTGAATATTCGAATGTCGTAAATATACAGAATATATTACGAAGTTTACTGTCATATAATTATATAATAGCTAATATTTATGTGTTCGTCTTCATTATCTACTATATATATATGATTTAATAATAATTTCATTAATGAAGAATATTTATTGACAAATTGTTCGATGTTTTTCTGCAATTTCCTTACTGTGTGTCACTCTCTATGTAGATATATAGAGGCAATAAATGTATTTCGAGGCAACTAAATATAGGTATATCATAATTCTTTTAAAATATTGAACTAATACCCAGAAAGCATATTATTTAGTTTGACCTTATCGGGAGAGTTAATTTGGGGACAATCAATTTAATATTATACCCGGCCGGCATTGGATGATCGAAGAACACCTCAATTGTACTTTTTCCCCCGGAACTTCTATTTATCCGTCCCATATCGGGACACTCTTCATCAGTCAAAATCACTGGCAATTAAGAGTGACTGACTTGGTTGCCTATGTCTCAGTCATGAGAGAGCTGAACTATAGGGGAAGCTAGACGAGTAGGTGTATATGTACTTATATAGTAAGGTAGAGTTGAGCAGTTGGCCTACTTATGTATAAAAGCATCGAGATGCTCACTCAATATATACACATATCGAGTAGGTATATACACAAGATGGACAAAACGCCGTCCGATAAAGAGAATTGGCTGCAGGGACCAAGTGAGAAAGGACAGACACGTGAATGATCTTCTCCACCCAATTTCTTCTCTCTATCTCTCTCTCTCTCTCTCTCATATTCTGTACAACTTAGCAAACGATTATAATAATAAGTAATTAGCTCAAATGGATGAGTTACCAAAGGGATGAGTCCAGCAGCAACCAAACAACCAACAAGGACAGCAAGAAGTTTCATGCGGGGAAAGATGAAATCTCAGAAAACAAAACATCTTTGATTTTTTTAAAGAGCAGATTTCTCTATGTATAGGTGCGTATGGGTGTGTGTATGTAATTATTATACGTAGACCACCTTCTCGGCTGTTCTACGTTTATTCGTATAATGTGCTGGGGCATACAACTCTGTAAATATGTATATATGGATGGTAAATTGAGATGAAATGGTTTCGACGGGATTTTAATTTTTCGGGAAATTATTGCTTTCACGTTGCGTAGAGGAATATATATTCTTGATCGATATGTTCAGAGCGACGGGGATAGGAACTACTTCAACGTGTATAGGCAGGCGTTAAGGGGATGATGGATTGAAATCAATTCAGACAACGCTATTAAAAATCTTCAGAAAAATGTTTTTACTAGTGTATATGTTTGTAAAACTTTGTAGGTATATACAGCTATAAGCTCATTGACAAATTTTGGATTGCTGCTCAAAGCTTGTTTCTTCCAAAGATATCGGACATTTCATTAATTTGAATGAATATATATATATAGTTGATAAGGATACATAACACATATTTCGATCAATAATAGGTCGATATAAAGAGTCGATAATTTTCTAAGAAGTATAAACTACATATGTTCTTGGTAAGCGAAATGGTATAAATTAACACGCATATTAATGACATTTACATCGCAGGAACAGCAAATATTTTCCTTAATTAAATTATCAATTAAAAAGTAAAAACATGTAAACCTGAAACAAATAACTAATATTATTATTTAAGATTATTAATAATCCAATTTATCGTCTGTCATCATTCATTTTGGATTCATTAAAGAGGTTATTACTTCTAAATTTCAATAATTTAATCACCTTTCTTCAATATTTTAGCAATAAATAATAATATTTCAAATACGTGCTAAAATACAGGATTTAATTTTGTGATAATAAAAAGGTATTTAATAAATTATGTGAAATATATGCACGTTCCATATATATATATATATACATATATTTCACATGAATTGGAGATTCCTAATTCATGTCCAACTTTTTATTGTTCTATTATGGTTGCATTAACGTATGGTTGTACCTACAATAACACCACAATTTGCATATTTATTAGCTAATAATATATATATACTATATACTAATGTACATATATTGTAAAAATATAATAAAATGTAGATATATATGGCAGAGCAGATATGTAACAAATGTTCCTTTTAAGCACTTCAGAATTACTTTTAAATATTATTCTATATACATATATATTTCTTACTTATCCCCATCTTATTTAACTAATAAAACACACTGGCATACGCATACATATGTAATAAGAGTAATAAATTTTATGATACCCTACTTATATAGATTAAATATATGTAGAAATGTTGATAACTTTCAAATAGTAGCAATTTATGTTATTAGAATATACCTAGCAAATGATTAGGGTTATAAAGATACATTGATGTTTGAAATAGTAAACTTATTGTGAAATACAAGTAGATCTAATTTTAATTACTAATAAACTATAGTATATCTCAATCGGATGGATTTTAACTGAAGTAGACCAGTTATATTCTGTATATGTTTATAAACATATTATGATATTTTATGTTAACCCCCCCCCCACCCCCATGAATATAGTATATATTACAAATAATAACAATTGCTTCTGTTAACTAATAAACACGCCTATATTATATGAAAGTGTTAATAATATTATGCCTTTACGTACTTTGGCGATTACTTTAATGGAGAAATTTACTCTATAACATCCTAAAAGATATCGATTAGAGTAAACCTTTATGTGTATACTATAATATACGGAGTAGAATTATAACTTCTTTTTTTTAATTAAATGTAAAGAGATGTGTTTGGAAATTAGGAATTATATGTGCAAGCATTTTATGAAATCATATTTATTTGTGAAACATTTATTAAGAACGATATATAATATTTTGGATATACATATGTATATGAAACCATTTTGTGATGCATCATGCTATATGTACTAACTACCAACATGGGAATAACCGGAGTTGTTTATTCTAAATCAAAGGTCAATGTTTTAGGAAATTATATACTGGCGTCAAAAATGCAGTTCCTATATTATACCAATAAATTGGTATTGACAAGACACCGTCAATCATTTTAAAATTTGTGTATTCTATGAATACTTTTTCGGTATTTTTACAATAATAATAATAATAATAATAATAATAACTTAATTATATATTTTAGGTATATATAGCATAATTTCATAATTCAATAAAAACTGTAGACATATATTTGGCATTATTTCAGAACTGTTAAATGTTTTGTTGTCTCTATGAATACAAATGAATCCCTTTGTATACACATTTTATATCAAAAGAATTTTAAAATTAAATTAATAAAAAATCGTCGTAAAATATCTTCTTATTTTTACATATAACAGAATATATGCAGAACTATTCAAATAAAGTTTGATAAAATGATCGCTAAAATTATGACAAATGAAATGTTTTAAAAAATATGTTTTTATTGCTACAACGAAGTTATATATGAAAAGAAAAGTTGATCTTTTCCTCTGTATAACCAGTTTATTCACAGCGCAGACAATAGGATCGAGACATATTATGAACTTTAAAAATATGTTTTTATACATACGAATCGGAATGCGAAAAAGGGGGAAATGTATTTCTCTCGAAACCAATAAACGGAAATGGCTAAAATATAATGGCTGGGCAGTTTCTGACGTTGAATATTTACCTGCCTGACCCCTGCATCGCCAGACGAAAAAAGGAGCTATGTAGAAGTTTAATAGAAGAACAACAAAAACACGTGAAATTTATTTATTCGTGAAATTTTTATTCTGTGAATGAATTATATTGGAATACTAATTTTCTTCATGTGTCGTTAAAAGAACTGATTATTTGTGTATATTATATAATCTATAGTCCGTTTTTAGATGAAGAATAGTGTAAAAATGTTTGCGAGGTTATTAAAGAAAGATACTCAGTTAACCCAATATCCATACCGGGCTATTTTAAGCATACATATGTGCAACCCCCTCCCTCCTATAATTATCAAACTTCCTGGCAATGGTAACCGAGAAAGTTTTGTAGCACATTCCATTAAAAAAATCTATAAAAGCAAAAATTAAAAATAATTTTTTTAATATAAAATCCAAATTTTTTGTTAGAAAAACTAGCATTATATCACAAATATTAGAGTATACTATCTAAACAATAATTTACTGTTATAAAGTATCCGAAAGATAAAAGAATTTCATGATTTTGAAAAAAAAAAAAAAATTTAAAACAAAATGGAATTTTTTCTCTTGGTCACGTGACCATCCTATAGGGTGTACAGTAGTGAATACCAAAGTCACGTGACCATCCTATAGGGTGTACAGTAGTGAATACCAAGGTCACGTGACCATCCTATAGGGTGTACAGTAGTGAATACCAAGGTCACGTGACCATCCTATAGGGTGTACAGTAGTG
>JAYRBW010095114.1:0-20581 GCA_036023295.1 Invenusta paracnida | reverse complement strand
TATATTAAGGCTCTTCCATTCATGATTTTATACATCTTCATAATTGGAACGGCAAACTCCATAATCTAAAAATAGATCGTATTAGGTGTTTCCATTCCAACAACAACAGCTGGCTATTGAAAATAGGCCCCGAGTTGAAATCCTAAGCATTTACTACGTAGATTGGTTAGTTTTCCGATCTAGGTTAACCCTGACTAATATCTATGACTGTAATCGAATGGAAAATGCTAATAATCGAAATCTACACTATTGATTATATGGGTACTATACTTGCTTAAATCGGTGCTCCCAATAGCCATATAACTTTCCTGCCATATGGGTTTGAATGACGCACGTAAGTGTTTTGTTTTAATAATTAATCTTAAAGTTCCAACGCATTTTCAAATTTATATTTTGTTTCATAATTTAAAAAAAATTATTATCCTGCGTATTTATTAAATCTTTCTTAAAATAATTGTTTGATTATCATTATCGATCTTAGTAAATTCAACCAACGTATTTTAAACATTTTGCATTAAAAATACTTGTTAATCCTATTTTTGATAAAATTGCTAATGTGCAAATGTTTTAATTCTCAAAATTTCAAACACTTAACTTTTTTTTAAAGCTGTCTTATACTTATAATAATCGTAATATACATATGTATTCGTTTGAGTTTCGTATATGAGATTCGTTTCTAAACTTAATTATTCTTAATTTGAAACAAATTTGAATATGTAATAGTAAATTTATTCTAAGGATAATAAATAGAATTGAAGCTACCCTTTTCAGCCACATCATGTGACGAATTAAAAATATTTCTTACTTAATCACCAAATAAATATTGCTAATAAAGTGAATTGAAGATTAAAAATTTAAAAGAAAATTTAAAATGTTTTTAAAATATAGCTTAAATAGCCTTTCTTCACATATACATTTTGTATTTTGTTGAAATTAAAATAGGTTAAGACTTATATTTTAGCATAAATTATTCGCATTGCTATCTAAGTAAAACAATCAGACGGTATTCCTTTCATGCGACATAAAAGTAATCGATCGGCAAGATAAATAATAATTATTCGCAGAAATTTACATAATTGAACGAACTCATGATATGAGGCTAGTGAAATATTTCTGTGATCACGATAAGAATTACAGTAGAAACTATGTTTCAATTCTCTGAAGTCTGATTCATCCCCAAAACTAGTTTTCTTTTTTTCTATCGGCAATGTTTTATCTGGATTTCCAATTCAAACCACTATAATATTTTCGTCAAAATATTAATTGGAAGTGAAAGAAACTTGGAGCAACATTTTGACATCTCTATTGTTAGATTTAAAAACACTAAAAGCAACATATAGGTACTCTTGAATTAATAATATCAAGTGTAGAACAGTTTATTTATAAATTTATACTTATATATATATGAATCGTGCACGATAAATTATTTATAAATTGTACAACTCTTTAGTGTTGCACAAGTTACGTTCATTGATTAAATAACATTGTATTTGATTTGTTAAAAAATACAAAGAGGAAAACTATTCACTAATTGATAAAAATTATTAAAATTATTTTGCTAATATGTTACAGAAATCCTTTTTTTGGGAAATAAATTGTTTCTTTCATCGTAAATAATTCTATTTCATATTTTTATAAACTGATATAAATAAAAGTCGAAGTCTCTAACAGTATATTATTCATTAAAATAAAAAATTTAAAGCAGAGACAGAGATAACGTTGAAAAATTAATTTACTCAGTCTGAGACTTAAATAGATTCGTACCAGACACAAACAGATAAAATGACTGAATCACAGAGTGCTGTTCCTGAAACGCGGACAAAAGAAACATAAATTAGGAATTGAATATAGAATTCATAATATTGAATAATTTTAGAAACAACTTGTAAGCATGTAAGCAGACATAAAAATCTTGTATGTAAAAATTTGATCTTTCTCACTGACATGATAAAATATATTAATCTGGTAAGAAATATATGCTTAAGGCTTACAAAATGCTTGATTATAAATCATATATAATAGAAGTATTGTTGTATAAAAATGTTTTTGTAAACAACTATACAGTGTTAATTCCGCATTCATAAGAAATAAAACAGTATATGTTGTCTATTTCTAATTAACATATCCAAATAAGTGTACCTGATGATTTTTTTGTGATTTTAATATTACAGTTGTAAATTGTAATTGTACAAAGTCATTGTCAATGTCACACTACTGCCATTGAATATATAGAATTGTATACATCTATAATTATGGGTATTTTTACTTAATATATTACTAAATATTATGTATGTATTATGTATTATGTAATATGTAATATTGCTATTTCAACTCATTTTAATCCTACTGATCATTTTGATTATTAATGTGAACAGTGGCTACACCAACTTCTAAATTCAGAGGGGCCTAGCATTTTACGGGTGCCTACAAGATCTGAAAATCGCCAAGTTAATTAATAGCTGCCGCTATAAGTTATTAATTCGGTCTATCTAGCTCTATACTTTTACAAATTATTCATTATATATATATGTATTCCGCGGCTGCGAAAGTGTTTATCTTTTAACATTTTAATATTTGCGTCTTTCAATTTGCTATCTATACAATTTCTACCATTTTTATGCTCCTGGATTCCGTGACAAATCCTTTTATCAGGACTGTCAACTTGCTATTTACAGTAAAAAATATCTATAGAAATAACGTAGGTTATCTATATCTCAATCTATATAACAGTAAATACTTGAAGATATCAACGAAAGAAAAATATATCGTACATCGTTTATAATATATCTAAATAAACGTATTAATAATGTATCAGATTTATAGCTAAATTGCATAGAATACTTTTTATGATTTTATATCCTGTTTTACTAATATACACTAATACCTACCTATATATTATATAAAAAGCAACATATACTGATGTTTTGCTTTTTATCACATATAACATGTATTAATGAAATATGTATTAAATTGATAAATGAAGTAGAGTTCAACAAAAGTACATATGTATGGTTTTACTAACAAGTCCGTACTGAACTGCTTTAGAGACTATAGGTAGCTGAATAAATTAAACAAGCAGAAATTACGGTAAATTATTATATTTTGTTATTATTAAAAAACAAGATGTTTCGTGATAATCAGAGAAAATTTCACATGTAACGTTTTTGGTTAATACTATATTTATGTTTTTAATGTACGCATAAACAATTATAACCCTATTATTTGAAAGCATGTACCTACCTATATCTGTAAATTATTTTTTATATATTGAAAATGATCAATGCAGATCGAAACTTGTATTCAAATAAAACTCCATGTTTTGGGTCAAGTTCATTGGATATTTATTTTTATTTAATTATTAAATATTAAAAAAAATTAACATATGGCTTAATGCATTATTTATAGTCGGGGATTTAAACACTAGTTAAAGACATAAGAATTAAATAAACATTTTTTTAGAAGCTGGGGATATGCAATTTGGTTTGCGGTGATGATACTATGGGGGTAAAGAAAGCCAACTCTGATAACAGAATAGCTGAGCAACGAAGTCTGCAATAACGAATCTGGGTTCACCTAATGATACTGACATTAAGGAGAATTGTACTGAGGCAGGTTAAGGTGGAGAAAGTTGACTTACTGATAATCTCGTTTGATGCTTGTAACTGTCGATTATCACAACCAAAACAGACAATATTCAGTAATTTTATAAATTCTCCTTACAACTTTCAAACCAATTATATGCATCTATTTTTAATTTAGTGTTAATGATATGAATTGCAAAAACATATTTTTATTTTGAATTTTGTTTGTTTCTGTTTTGAATATAATAAATTTATACATATATATACAATATACAATTTATATTAACTACAAAATTCGTATTATTATTATTCAGACACATATGTAATTCTCATAGTATATATAATAATACTAGTTATAGCAAATATAATCAGGAAACGCAAAAAACTTTACAAAAGTATATTTTTATATATTCCATTTGTTAATGTTTTAATTTGATTATATTTTAATGTGAATAGTATTAAGTAGCCATCATAATAATTTAAAAAGTAAATGAGATATTTTTTTAAATTATAAATAAATACCTTGTGTTATTTGGGTTAACTAGGAATATAAAAAGTGACAAATTTAGATATTCCTGTGTTTGTGTAAGAATATTCAGCGTTAATTATTTAACTGTACTCATAACGAATTATATAAGATAAATTATAAACTAGAGAGAATAGCATAATATACAACAATCGGAGTTATCGTAACCCACTAATTGTCAAACGGTGTTCAATTGCATCTCTTCGTACTATAGCAAATATATATCCTGTCATTTAATCGAAAAATGTTGAGTTCAATTTAGGCGTTGTTCGAAATGAACCATAAATAGTATTGTGAACAATCGAACGATTTTTTTCACAGAGAATGCGTCGGATAAAATTAGTTGAACATAATATGATAGAAAAAATCCTTTTAATATCTAAAAATGGACAACAAGTCTTTTAAATTAGTAGGACATGGTTCTTCTGGTTCAATTTTTCAAAACTGTGGTTCGATAATTGTTCAGATCAAGGCGACCAGATGTGGTATAGTAATATTGTTTCCAAGTTGACGAAAAAATGGATACATGTATATATTTTAATTCTTATTGTGTCTTGACAGTGAGATTTATATTCAGTTTTATGTATTAGTATACTTTAAAATATTAAATATCTTTAATGCGCAGATTTAAAAGTTTGGACAAATGTGGAATTAGTTTCCCGAGGAATTCTTGTTTTTAATATACATATAAAATTATAAAAATACTCCTTACTCTAATTCAATAGTCGTTAAGCATAGCGTACTTATTATTTATTTTTGCAAAAAAATGAATGAGTAAATTTAGTTTTTTTCAACAACCGTATAGAATCATTAATTCAGTAGGTATCTATCTATATTAGCATTTTTAACCAACCTTATGTATCTTAGATATGTACCTATATGACTGTTTATGTGCCTAAATTTATATTGTCATAATACCTGTATATGAGTATATATGCCATCATATTACAGTGTGTACTACATAGTCTCATTGGTTATATTCTGGAAAATAACTTATCGCATGATTCCATGTAATATTAAAATATTTCATATAGTAATAAGTAAAGTCTTGATTGCTTAATAAAAAATTATTCCGAAGCAGTAAATGCCTTCTTCCAATTGAAAATATTATTAATAATATGTCAAAATCAATTTTTACTAATTCATTAATATTAGTAACATTTTAAATTAATGTATTAAACTGCCGATATTTTTAAAAATTACTAAAAATAACTCCATTAACAATATTTAAATAAATAATAAAGCTCAAATAAACATTAACTTTTCGTTTTACAGTGTACCTAGTTTAGTAAATTAGTTCATTAAGAATAAACTGTAATGCATAACCTACACTTTGTTGCATTATACATCAGATTGTTTGTAACTAAACACGGTAGACAACCACCTGCCATGTATCTTTAAAATAACAAAATTTCGTTTTCTTTACTATAAAAACGTATGTCTCACTAAAGTCAAAGAAAAAGAACTAGCCAAAATAAATGTTAAAATTTACATTGAACCAAAGCTGTAACTGACCTAAATAGGAGAATTGTTTCTTTAGTACAAAATGACACTGAACAAAAGTTATACTGTTACAATGTGTTAACAGTGTCGTCTGATTATAATTGAGAACAATTCGCTCTCAAAGTGCGACACAATTATCAGTTTGAAAGATTTAGTTTAATAGTATTTACCGAAATTAATTACAAAATCATTTAGAAAAGAAATAAATTGTTATAGTCATCAGAAATTGTTTGATGTAGAATATAGTTTAGTTTCTTATTATATAATTCGAAACAAAGTATAAGAAAAATATTATCCAGAGGTTATGTACTGATAAATGTTAGTTAACACGGTTCGTCGAAATGCATGGTTCAGCGAAATACACGGTTGATGTATAAAATGTATAGTTCAGTAATTTTATAATTTTGTATATGTACTATGAGTAATTTCATATTTCATAAATATCTCGAAGTTTGCAAAATACTCGTACAAAATTTGTTCATGTAAAAAAAAGAATGCTTCTTATTTAAAAAGTGTTGGCCTTTTCCTATGAAAGTTAATTATGAAAATATACATTTTAATTTTTAAACTCCTTTCCTCATACAATAATACAAATATTATCTGGTTATATAAACATTTGAAAAACATTATATGTATATATATGAAGAATATAAAACTAAAATATGAATACAACATCTCAATGTTTTTGCGCAACAGAATTCAAATACTCAGTGATGACCAAAGTTTATATGAGATTGTGGGACATTCTCATATATATTCTTTTGTGCAGACAAACCATTTTAAGTAGATGAATTTCTATTACCTCTGTTACTAGTGACAAAAATATATACTATACCTGCAAAAGGGATAGCAAAATTTGTTTTCACAACACTTGAAAAACAGCTAACTGTAGCTAGGTTAACAAGCCAATAAATTACCGTTTCCTTTTGATTTATTAATATGAATTATTTCTGTCTCATGATAATTTTTCTACGACAATATTAGGCAGGTATATTATCTTTGAGAGTTTGGAAAATAAAGAGAGTTTGAGGGGTAAAATTAAAGCTACGAGTCTTAGATCAATAAACTTCAATAAAATCTACTTATATTAATTTAATGTCATTTTCGTTCTCACTTTTTAATTCAAAATCTATACAAACTGAGTCTTAATTTAAAATAGAGGTAGAAAAAACAATTACATGTAGGACATGTAAACATGTGTAGGCTGGATATGATATGGTAAACAAAGTCAGAATCGAACAAAAAAGACCAATCAAATAATGTCAGCAAACCTTGAAATAAAATATAGTTCATTAGCTGTAATCATGCAAATTTATCCTTAAAGATATTTACTTGGAATTAGAAATAGATAAATTAATCAATTACCTAATATGTATATATAAAAATAAATAGGTACACCATTATCCTTTTAAATATTACATTTAGGTACATTTTGTTTACAGGTATCTGATGACTCAATCTAATTAATACATTGTATTTTTATTTAAATAACTCTCGTAGATTCGTATAAAAGAATTGTATTATGTATTGTTTAACCTTTCAACCATAAATATGCTAGCAGCAAGAAAAAAGGGTCATGCACTTAACTACCTACTAATAATGTTACTATTGTTATATTGTCTCAATCGTACAGCTTGATAATTTGCCAAGGTAATAATAAACAGAAATAATTTCTAGGATTGTTTCTTACTAATAATAAAGTTATTACTAATAATTCTGATTCCAATGTTAAACTAAAAATCCTTATATGTATAATCGTATTACTATCTTAGTCTAAGTTTGGCTAAGATAATATGTACAGTAGACCTTAGTACACCATAATCTAGAGTATATATTTCACATTTACCAGTAGATTTGTCCGTCAGTTAGTTGAGGCGAGGGAGGATATTTTTTCCCACTATAGCTTTTATAAATCTGTCAATACATAAATTTCATATGATTCGTTATGCAAATCATAAATAAAGAACCCCAATTATCTTCACGTACATTAGTTTTAATTACAAATCTAGTTAATAGCGCATAAATTGGTCAAGGAAATTCGAGGAACACTTGCTTTCTTGAATAAAAGCCTTCTTGAATAAAAATTAATTTATATGTATCCTAAAAAGTGATTAAATTATTTTCTATGTTTAAAATAAGATGTATATGTGTTTAACGAGAGTCTATTCATAGTTATAACCATAGAGATTTAAATCGTAATAAAACAGTAAATAACCATAAAGTTATTTCCTATTAGAAAGTATTAGTGTGTAGTAATTTAAATATAAATTTATCTTACAAGTCATCCTATAATAAATATAACTTATATATGATCAGTATATTATAATCATTATTTTCCTAATTTGGAAAGTATTAAATACAGATGACTTACCATGATTATAATTATATAATATAAAGGTAAAATGCGAAAAAATCCTAAGCTATAGCATATTTAGAGTTAATTAATTTGCCACTATATAATATGGTTCACTTGCACTGCAGCATTGAGTTAACTATCCATTGATTAATTCATGCCTATGACGACTAATAGACTATAATATGTATATAGATATATAGATATATTTTATAAAAAATAACCTGGCATCAATACATGTTCAATTTTTACCTTTACAATAGGATTTCTATTTGTATAGGGTGAATAAACTATGTAGGTATATGTTTATATTATATATTAAATGGAGTATTATGATACAGTATATCAATACACAGAACTTTCCATAAGTTCCCACAAGGTTTGTAAAACAGCATGCGTACAATTTAAATTTAACTTCAGTGAAACTAATCAGAACTTTTTCAGTTTAATATAATATTGCGAGAATATTGCCCTTCTTTCCCTCCATTCACTCTCGTCTCTGCCCTCCTTTCCTTTCATTCACTCTCATCTCTGCCCTTCTTTCCCTTCATTCACTCTCGTCTCTGCCCTTCTTTCCCTTCATTCACTCTCGTCTCTGCCCTCCTTTCCTTTCATTCACTCTCGTCTCTGCCCTCCTTTCTCTTCATTCCCTCTCATCTCTGCCCTTCTTTCCCTTCATTCACTCTCGTCTCTGCCCTCTTTTCCCTTCATTCACTCTCATCTCAGCCCTCCTTTCTCTTCATTCACTCGCATCTCTGCCCTCCTTTCCCTTCATTCACTCTCGTCTCTGCCCTCCTTTTCCTTCATTCACTCTCATCTCAGCCCTCCTTTCTCTTCATTCACTCGCATCTCTGTCCTACTTTCCCGTTATTCACTCTCGTCGCTCCTATATCCATTCCTTTTATTCCGTTCATTCTTCTCTTAGAAAATTGTCTCTATTCTTAGCACTGATTGAGTACAGGCCTTTGTCGAACTCATATGTAAATATAATTTCAATCCATCTGTTGAATTTGTTCCCAAACAGTAAATTTCGAGATTTCGAAATTATTTGTAATCCTAAAACACCAGTCCACATCCACATATAAGCGAACATTTAATAATTTTTTCACACACATAATAAGCACTCGCAACTGTTAATAATATGATGTAATTGTTTTCATCACTACTATAAAGGTAATATTTTAAATAGAGTAATTAACTGCGCTCACGGGAAGAATGGGAATAATAATAGACCATTATTAGACTTCCGCTGGCATTCACGCTATTACACCAAGGGAGGTCGTTATCAAGTTTGAAATTATAATTTGTGTACAAGTTACAATTTCAAAATTGTTTCTTTGGTTTTTGAAGTTTTAAGAAATCTTATTATTTAGCATTATTTCAGAAATCACGCGTCCATCACACGCACAATCATTTTTAACGTAATACTATCCGTAGATAATAATTTGCTGACAGACATAAAAGTGTTTAGCGGTATTTAATGAGGAAGCAATAAAGATGACGCAAAACATTTTGCATATAACACTGGCTAGACTGATCTATTAAAGTAGTCACTAAAAAATATTTTATTAAATAAAGACAAATTATAAATTATACAGTTTTTACAACATTTAAAAAATACTTTATATAACAACTTCAGCTGTTTTGGCAACCTTTTATTTGTAAGCAACCTTTATACTTACGTCATAAATTTATTAAAATATTCTTTGTTATGGTCGAGCATTATGATCTGACATCTGATTAAAAAAGATTGTTATTTAAGGATCAATAAATTGTAAATACAAAAAAGTAGTATTGGTTTACAGTAGATTGATACATATTTTAGTATTAAGTTTTTTTAATCTTTTAGTTTCTTTTTATGTACCTTTAAATTTATTTTCTATTTTCTATTTACATTAAATATTATGTATTATTTAGCAAAATTTACAGTATATCAATTTGCCATTATTTATTTTTTATTTATTTATGTGCATGGATTTTTTAATTATATATCGAATACATGTAAATGACGCTTTTAATAATACAACTTAAATTTAATCGTTATTTCAAAATTTAATCCAATTAATGTCAACAATTTATTATTTAATTTTAAAATAATTAGAAAGATAAAATGTATTCGAGAAATTATGAAATCTAAAGAATATGAATCTTAAAAAACATTTACAGTCTTTATCAATAAAGGCTTGTAAAAACATTTTACGTGTTTATAAGAAAAAATCCTCAATATTAATTAAAAGAATTTATTGTATGTAACAGTGTGGGTTTTTTCGTAAATTGATTTTACTGCGAATTGGCTGTTATTATTCCTGATTTTAAGATTTACTTGTTAAATTTTTCCAAAGTACAATTGACTTTTGTATTTCTAATATGTTTACATTAGTAATATTTATTTTTAAATATGAGTATATAAAACTCTACAATCAAATATTTGTTAAATATATTAGTACATTTTTTCACATATTTCGTATAAAGATAATGTTATTAAAATTATCCTAGATATATTTAAAATGACTGAGTTAGAATTTTAAAAAATTATCCATAAAATTTAATTTATTTTATAATAATAAAATTGTATTAGCATAATGAATAAATACTAACATACTTTTCACTGTCAGAAAATAAATCAGACAGATCATTTGCTAAATTAAATTTTTGTCTTTAGATCTTTCGATTCATTAAAATAATTAAATTTATATTCACGGTCACCGTGTTTAATTAGGATTATGGTGCATGTATTCTCGGAAACTCTGCCAGTCATTTTATAAGCATATATACTATAAACATGTATTATAATTTTAAAAGTAGTCTTTTTGATTTATCGACTAACATACTTTAATAATGTATGAGGTCACTAAAATATTATTTTGTTGACGAAAGATATCATATCACATCTATTGTAGAATAAATAACTATTTATATTTACATTTTAATTTTAAATACTTTAAAGTAGATTAAGAACCTAATTGTCTAATTCTTTAGAATTACCTACAACTTGTTCTATGACATATTATAAACTTATTGTACATTAATAATAATAAGTGAATGTATATTGCTTTGAAATAATAATAGGTTCATATTATATACGAATATAAAATAGGTTGCGTATGATTTACAAAAAAACGATTAAGTGCAAAGCAAGGTTCACCAGGTTTGATTGCTTTCTTAAGGCACACCCTATTTTTTTAATTAGGGTATGAATCAAACTCTATGAATGTATTGTTTTGTCCCACCAAGTATCTGCATAAAACTATCTATAAATCTATTGGCTCACATACTAAAATCATATTTTAAAAACCCATAGGTACATGTTGTTTGTAGAAAATAGAAGTATATACATATTTAATAAAGTACACAATGACACTGTATTTCCAAAGCAAATTAAAAATATATGTACATCTTGTTTATTAAGTACAGTTTAATGCTTTTTCAAATTGTTGGTTATCAAGTAATGTAAAATTATTAACAAATTTGAAAATAATACACAAATAGTAAGAAAACATATATATATACAATATACAAGGAGCATTGTTTGAATTAATTAAAGAACTTTATTTATAAGAAAAATCCTCTTTTCAAGATTATCTATCATAGAACAACACTCTGAAATTTATTGTTTTCCTGTTATTTTGAAAACATTTCTTACGCAATTAAAATCATTAAAGTTAAATTGAAATCAATAGAATTACGTAAATACAATCTGAGAGAATGTATATTATTATGTAAATTAAAATATTGACATATCTATAAGTTACACCTGATTAAAATTGCGTAATTCCATTTTATTGTAGTCGCAGTTACATTATCTGTAATTATAACTTACAGTAAACTAAAATGAGAGAAAACGTTAAGTAATTTTATTAAATATTAGTAATTGTCTGGCTATTACAAACTGAAACAGTGTGCTACACTTGTTTGTTAGTAACAAGTATCACGAGAATTCTGATAAAACTTTATTTTACGAATATTTAACTAAAATATTATTATCTAAATTGCTAAAAAAATAAGGGAATTAAAAATTATTGGATAACATTGTAAATTAAAACATACTGTAACTATTATAATTTTAAAAATATTGAAAAAATATTGTATACATATATATTATTTTTATGAATACTTTGATGTATAAATAATCTTAGCAACAATACATACTATGAAATTTTTTGTTTAATGATTATTCACATAAAACAACTATCGCCGCTACCTCCTCTGCATCAAACTAATAATGGCATGCGACCCGTATTGATTAACCGAACCGGCAGTTGTACTCCTACTCCCATTTCGATTAAGAAACAAGGTCTTGAATGTTTGTCGAAATTGACGAGACATCGCGCAGTAAAGTACAAAATTAAGGCTAGAATTGATGAAGACGAGAGTGTCCATTAGATCCCCGATGTGAATGTAGACTGCAGAGCGAAAACAATCATCCAAGGCAGCCAGTGTGTTCAAGACTCCCTGTGGAATCTCAGTGGCTGCAAAAGAGACCACCACAGTAACTAACATTATAGTCGTCTTGAAGTAATTAAAGTTCTGTTTTCTTTTGGAAGATAATGAGGAAACAACAATTTCTTTCGCGGGGAGCATTGTCTCTTCTTCTTCAACATTAGCGGCACTTTCGACGTTTGGACTGAGAAAGGTATGTGATTCGGTCCTTTTGTTTGTCGTCATTGTTGTTGCCGTTGCCAATGCTCCGTTCGCCCCCTCAACACTACCGCCTCCTGTAACCATTCGAATACTCGTTGTGGCAACCCACTTTTTTGGGGTTGAGTTGGAGCTTGAGAATCGAATGCTCGGTTTTAGACCCAACCGGATCTGACTCTGACGCGCTCTGCTTAATGCCAAGAGAAGAAATGTGCTCAAAATGATGATAATAACAGAAGTGAGAATTTTCACGAAGCACCCATAGATGATGAAATTGACGGTGACAAGGAACTCTTGCGCCCAACTGTAAGTAAAGAACCAGAAGTGGTTGGGTTTGATCTCCTCAATGTAGTAGATAATGTTGTTGGGGAAGCAGAATACGATCGATAATAGAGTAGCCCCAATCAGTGTAGTCCGCGCATAGCGCATGTCGTTGCTGTTCCGTTGGCTGACTTCTCGTCTCTGCAGGACTCTACACCGAAACAGGGCGAGTGCTACTATTAGCAGACTGGCCATTGTGTGACTTGTGATGCTGACGGCATTGTGGACCAGAAGGAAGGCAATCCAACCCCAACTGTGCGCGTAGTTGCAAGGATAGGGGAGTGCGAAGACGTTCAAGTAAAGGGTGTAAACGAGGTAAGAAGCCATCGTGATGGCGTCAGCGATCGCTATCCCTGTAAGAAGAAGATTAGTGGGCGAGCGCATTGTTGGAAAGTTGAGAACTACGATGTTGATCAGATTCATTGCCATACCCATTGTGCATATTCCAGTACTAATAAAGCCGTAGAAGGACTTATAGAGGGCATCAAAGGCCACCAAATTTGGGAATTCGATACAGCGGGAGACAATGCTTTCGTTACTCGTCCCATTGCAGTAGTCCATTATGGCAATCGTTGTATGTTGTCTGGAAATGGTTTGTGCGTGCTGGAATGTGCTCCTTACACTTGCTTTTCTGAAAATCAATAAATGAGAAAAGTATGATAAAATATGGAAAAATATAATTATTTTCAATAATTTCGCAATCGCCAAATACTCAAATGCCAGAAGCTTTTCGCTTTTTATGAAGCTTAAATCAGTAACATACAGAGTATCGAACCAGTGATTTACACAATTGACTAGAAAGTTTTCCTTGTCAATCGATATCCGGGGGTCAAGCAATTAATGATAGTATTCGGTTTATATTGTGGTTTCTAGTAATCGTGTAGACCCAGTTTGATGCTCTGCATGTCGCTGATGAGCTCCATAAAGAGTAAAGCGTATTTTGCATTTGAGCATGATATTGGCAAAAGTGTTTCGTTAATATTATTCAACCGATTAATTCTTAACTCGAGTGTTCTGAGTCATTACAGGGAGATACATAATGTCGTAGCTAAATATCTCATGGTATATTTCAAACTATTTTTAGTGTAGAAAAATTGAATTTCTTCAATATTTTTAATGCAAAAAATTATTTAAGAAAACATAAATGAAACAGAATAAATAAGTACAATGATTTGAATAATTACTTTAAGTATTAATGTTTTATATACATACTTTAAAACTCATTCAGTTTTCATAAAACCATGTCTAAAAATATGAATATGCATTTTAGTTCTTTTTTCACCACCATTATTTAACCGAAATAAATATTAATTTTCAACCAAATTAGTCTGCACTCAGACGAAGCCTTTTATATTTTAATTAAATATTATATGTTTCATACGTAATACTTGTATTAATAAAAAAACTTTAAACTGTCCTTTTTTACCATATGTCATTGATTAAATAAGTGTAATAAATATGTCTGCACCTAGTAATATTTGTTTGAACTTTGAATGTATACGCTTATACCCAACTGATATGTTTTGGTTTATATCATTATATTTTCCATATTTAGTTTATATATTAAGCTAATTCACAAATTATGTAACTCTCAATTCTTACAAATACACAAATAATTTTACTACACACCGAGTTCAACATTTTGCAAATTTCTAATTAGCTAAATCTTTCGTAAATATGTTTTCGTATACATAATTACATTTACTAAATATTAAATTAAATTATTAATTTATAAATTGAACTATTTACTAAATAAATTTCCAAATAGTATATACTATAGCCTTACTTTTATTATTATTATACAGTTTTTCTTATAGGATTTAGACGTTTCCTAATTTTATTTCTTAAACAAATAAACTGAACAAGCTTATTTTTGTTTTATTGCGCTTGATTTATTGTCAAATTGAAATGCAAGTTACAATTTTTCGTTATATTCTTTATTTGATCATAAAACACAACATTTTACTTTGTATTTTCTCTTAATTGAAGAAGAAAAATAACCAATTATATTCGTAATCTGCCTTATTTGAAAATATTTTAACTCATAAGAAATGTACACATAAATAAATATAAAGGAAACACACATAATGAAAGAACAAAATGTATAATTAAATAAAATGAAAATGTACATACATATTGTCAGAAAACACTGGTGCGCTATTTGCAAATTTGTATTTATAATGTTTAGAAAACATCATTTAAATGACTAACATTATATATCTACAGCAGAATGCTCAAGCTGCACCACTAGCAAATAATTTAAACACGAGATGTTTACAGAATGCGCAGCCCCATAATGTAAATGAGCGTGCTCTGCAAATTGATAAAAAGTACAAGGGGTAATTTTCGGCATTTTAAAGTTGTGCAAATTAGAAAAAATACGCATACTATATATATAAAATTCGTTATTTTATTTAAAATAATTTGTATCTTAGACCAACATCGGATTATATAAGTAATGAATGACTTCTTACCTCGTATTATGGCAATATCGCATAAGCGATATAGACATGTCATTTAAAAATCATCGTATGAACATTCCATTTTTATAATAAAACTTTTCATTATTGTTTAAATAATTTCAAATATATATATATATAATAGATGTTTCTATATATCGTTTTGCTTAAGTATATTAAAAATTATTTTGTTGTAAGATCATTAAATATTCATCGTATCTTTAAGTCACAGCAGTTTTTCTATTTCATATTTTGCACAGCCTCTTCTGTTATATATTTAAACACTATTATTGTAAGATATTATAAATTAATTATGCAGGTTTTATTTTAACTACAAAAGGTTCACATATTAGTATATACTTTAACTTAGATATTGGACACATTATACTATTTCGATGTGTTATAAGTAATCAGCAGCCAAACAATTATTAATTTTTACATAAATATGTACTTAATTTTTACTAATAACTTATACTTGGAAAATAGAGATTTATATATGTTATCAAGCTCTCAGAACCTCTTACATATATGCCTTTATATGCACTTATATATAAGGGGGATAGATACTGGAATAAATGAAAGAAATAATTTAGTATTACTATAAATTATATATATAAATAAACTATATGTTCCAGTACTGCATTTAACACTTATAGTGTAAGCGCATTTATCATTAAAATTTTAAATTTTAGGAATAATAGCATTATACAATATGTAATAATATATTTGTTAAAAATATATCAGGTGTTATTTATATGGTTGATCTTATTGATAAAGTAATCTATGAATAACTTCATAACTAATGGTTTAAAATAAAATTGCGTACGAGTATAATCCATTTTCATTGTTATTATTATTGTTATTATTACTATTATTTGAAGTACACAATATCTGTACAAGTACATTCGAAGGGATTATGATGTAAATTATTATTAATTAATAACTCCATGTTTAATATAAATTATTGTAAATTCTGTTATCTATTGTTTTTATTTATATCGATATAGATATAGTATACAGAATAGATAAAAAATGTTATGATTTTCTTTAGAAATAAAAAAAAGTTATTATAATCTAAGCCATGTATGTGGCTTACTTACTTAATTTTAATGATTTAAAAATTTTCGTGAATTTTCAATAAAATTTAAATCATAATTATACTGGATCGTGGTGATACTTCTAAAATTAAATTTAGATGAATAAATTACAATTAAAAGCGAAGTATATTGGAAGCGGACACAATTTATTGCTAGTGCTTTTGACAAAGCCGTTGTTATAGATGTAAGAGCTATTTTAGACCTATCGTCAATATACTGAATGTCGTACTTCATTGATATTTATTTGTTTGTTTCTTCTTCATATTACCATCAATGAATAAAGACTCGTGTAATAGTTACTGCAACCTGAAAGCTGGTATGATAATAACTTGAAATGATAAAAATGATTAATTACAGGATACGCGCACAAAATTCAATAAGTTTTACTTTTGATATTACATTGTATGCTCTTTTAGTCCGAATACACAATGCCGTAAAAGCTATCCTAAACGAGTCAAAAGGAAAACAAAATTTAGTTTCTCATAATACATTAAATATAAGCAATTGTTGATTCGTTAAGATTCTTAAGACACTTTTCAATAAAATGCCCGTTTTCATTGATTTCTTGATAAGTAATATTTTGCCACTGATTATTATAATATGCCGAATTGTTTATTAGTTTATATATTTTTCTCAAATTCCCCTGCTTAACTGTTGGATATATTTTGCTTTTATATATGTGTAATTTTTTCTGACACGTGGTGCATATTATTTATGTTAATTTATTGTCTAAAATTCATTTAAGAACTTGTCAGTTGCTACTTGTTAAGAACTTAAAGCATCAATTAAGACACTCTAGCATATATAGGTATACGTATATATACACTGCAATCGAAATTAATGCTGTTGAATTGGACCTTGCGATCTTAATAGACGACAGAATATTATTACACATTAGACTTTTTTTTAAATATCTATTTTATATTGTAAAAGACACATTTCTGTTTAAAATAATTTTAACTTTCAACTTTAAAAGTGAACTTGTTGTATACTTTAAGGAAACTGTATCTCCTACCAATAGTTTAGAATATAATTTGAACTGATCGTATGTTAACAATTAATATTATATGTGTATAAGCATATATAATCATGCATACATAATATAATCTTTATATTAATACATGCATTTAATATATCAATTGTATAATACAAGTGCTTCTTATTATGCTTCGAGTTTGTGTCTCTAATAATTCATATCAAAAATACTAAGTTAGACCTAATTGTCGAATATCATGTATTTATATTTAAAAAAGTGAAATTATATTAAAATATATTTATTAAACATACATTAAAAATATAAATATATTTAATCAATTGTCATCAATGGAATCTTATTAATATTAATATTAAGAAATTAGTTACGAAATTAAAGACTTTAAAACTGAAGGTATTTTCTAAGTTTAAATTTTTTGATAAACAAACTTTAATATACATATATTGGTCTATGTATATATATTTATACTGCACTTTTATTACTATATTTGTATTACTATATGAATCTGTTATGCAAATTATAAAGTAAACGCTATAAATTTATACACATTTTATTTTTCCTTGGATTATGAATTGATATCAGCTTTTATTATATTATATCAGTTAATCGATAAGTGAACTAGTCGGTCTATGGATATCGATAGCTTTAATTTGATTAGTATAAACAGTTGTCGAAATCCCAAAATAATCAAATAACTTTAACTTTTATTTAGATTGAAAATTCATGGAGATTTATGTATATATATGGAATTAACTGATAAAAATAAATACACCCAATTAATATTAATTTTTACCAAAACTGTATTAATATTTATGTCAAAAATTATTATTTCCTTAAAAGATAACTGTTTTATATATTTATTCTGATATTTTAATCCGCATATAGTTAATCTCAATATAGTAAAACAAAAAACTATTTTCCAAATAATTATTAAAATTAAACCATTTAAACATTTGTTATTATATATATCTGACTTAATCATTTCGTTGTAATAAAAGACGAAAAAACAAATTGCGCTATTTTATTTTTCATTCCAATATAAATAAATAATTTGATGATGGAATAATGACAAATAAACACTATATTATTCAAAAAGGGTAAAGCCAGTACTTACTTTCAAATAAACAATTAAGCAGACGATTCAATCCATATTAAAGACATTGAAGAATTTCGTAACAAATAAAATTCCATCTTTAATAGTTGACAGTAGTAACTAATCCAATTTATAACCGCATGATTATATTTAAGAAAAGATATACATACTATTTAAATGTAAACTATGATATCGTTGAATGAATAACATGAGAGAGAATAACATTGGATAGCTTTTATAATAAATGATCCAATGATAAACCTCCATTCTTCTGTTTAATTTCTATGTTTAAATTCACTGAACGCATTTATACATTTTTAATTTAAACCATAGAATACTCTAAGGTTTAAACATTCTTGAAATCCACCGTATATATAAAAAATTCGGTATAAACATAATGACTAAATTAAGTGTTTACATATATATAGACAGGGATCCCAGAGGGTTTTAATAAAAATATTTGGTGCAAAAGATTTGATACTTTTATCAAGTAATATGATCCATGCAATGATCAAATATGTAAGTCTTAAGTTGCAGAAATTGTTCATTAATTTGTTATGTGCATTTTAGTGTTTTTCCATAATAAAGAATAGCAGAAATTTCTTTGGTTTTCACCCAATTTTCACGAAAATGCACATTTAAAAAAATAAAGATGTTATTCATACTTTTTGGAATAAATTAATGCATTTCATTTTGTTCATTGAAATATTTTCTACATATGTATTACAAGCAAAAAAATTATATCGATAAGTCCTGCTAAGTATTTTCTAAAAACATGTTAATATTAGTACTTAACCTATTTTAGGCATATTTTATCTTGAGAACTAATATTCAAATGTTTCTAAAAATAAATAACATGACCCATTCATCTAATTTTGCTTGTAATATGTTGAAAACGCTTAGATGAATAAGTTGATATGTATTAATTAATTCAAAAATGTGAAAAAAATATATTTATTTTATATAAAATGAGCATTTTCATGAAAATTGTGTGAAAACCATAGAAATTTATCCTATTCTTTAATATGGAAAAACACTAGAATGCTCTTAAGAAATTAATGTACAATTTCTGCAACTTAAGACTTAAATATTTGATTATCCCATATTACTTGATAAAAGTATCAAATCTTTTGCACCAAATATTTTGATTAAAACCCTCTGGGATCTGTATATATGTCAACACTTAATTTAGTCATTATGTTTATACACTTCAAGTTAAATAATATTAATAATAATATCAATAATTCTATTAAATAATCTGATGACGCTCAACTCTTCAGCTTCATTCTTAATTATTGTAAACACTAAAATAGCTTTTATTATGTAACCCTTGTGTGGGCTCTCTTATATATTACCTGTTCTTTTATCATGTCACTTCCATATTTTTCTTTCACGGTCAAAGTTGACCGAAAGCTGGAAAGTGTTTTTAATTACATGTAATCTTTATTTTATTCTGGTTATTTGTTATTCAATTTAAAGATTGATAATAATCTGTTTATCTCATCGTAATAACTAAACACTTCAAATTTAACTTTAAGTTTATGTGTTATATTTATTTATATTTAATTTCGAAATTATTTCACATAATTTTGTCAATTTTTGATGATTTTAAGCACCAAAGTCTACAGACATGAACATTTTAAATTAAACAAAAAAATTATTTTTAATATTATTAAGGATTGAACTTATTATATGTATATTATTATTTTTGTATTAAAATGTGTTAATGAATTCACTTTTTTATTTTGCAATCTATTTATTTATTGCTTTTCATGGAATTTTAAAAATGTTATTTTCAATGTTTTGAGAGATAAAATGCTATCAATGAATCTAGTTTTTTGTATAAAATATATTTCTTATGAATTGATGTAGAACCCATCAATCAATGATTATTCAACTATAAAGTTTGTTTAAAGTAGACTTGGCATATTAAATGTTAGGGGACGAGGTGGCTCAGTGGTAGAGCGGTTGCCTACAGAAGTGTTGGTAGCGGGTTCAAACCCAGGTTCGGCCCGA
>JAYRBW010095103.1:0-20583 GCA_036023295.1 Invenusta paracnida | reverse complement strand
TCAGGAATATTCTCTTTATGCAAGACGGTGCACCACCACATTGGGCTACAAAGGTGAGGGATTATTTAAACGCAACATTTCCTGATCGTTGGATTGGACGGCGTGGCGCTATTGAGTGGGCACCACGATCGCCGGACTTAACACCCTTGCACTTCTTCTTCTGGGGAGTACTTAAGGATCGCGTGTACAAAACGAATTTCAGAACCATTCGTGACTTACGTATAGCTATTACCAGAGAAGTAGAGGCAATAGCTACTGATATTGACTTGTGTGACAAAGTGTGTATGTCTGTTGTCGATCGCATGGATGCATGTATACGCAGTGAAGGTTCACATTTCGAACATTTAATCTGAAAAATTAGTTTCCAATATTAGTTTCATGTTATGTGTGTAACTGTTTAATTGTATTAAATAAATCTCTGTAACTGTTTAATTGTATTAAATATATTGGTTTCTTGAAGTGTAACCTTACTTTTGGCACACCCTGTATATCAATATCTTCAAAAGATAATAATATTTTTAAAGTGTGAAAATTTGACCAAATGTATGTAATGGCTAATAAGAATCAAATAATTTAGCATGCAAATTATTCCATTAAAGTATACAATTGATCTATATTTCATAGGTTTTATATAAAAATTGCTTTTAAAGTCTTAATCTTGAAAACGCTAAATTATTTCATGTTTTTGTTGTCTCTCAATTAATCATTTAGAATGCCATCCCAAGTGTCACTTTAACGCAATTTGTCATAAAGGTAAGTGCCGATGCAAGGGCCAATCGAGGGGAGACGGGGTGAACCACTGCTTTGACTGTCGCCGCTGCAAGAGGGGGTCCATCTGTAAGCCCTACTTAGAAAGATGCCAGTGTCAAGAAGGAGAACAGGGGAACCCGTATTTTGGGAAGTGTTTCAGTACCCCTTGTAAGTTTGTACACGTTAAATATTATTGATAAAAGATAGTGTCTATTGAAAACCATTTCTAAAAGATTGATAACTTGTTAAAAACCATATTAAAACATGTTTTCTGTATAAGATATATTCTTAACTAACAAACTTCGGATACATATTGCTACTGAGTCTTGAAAGTGTATCCTTCATTGAAAATATCTAGTATATTATCCACATATCACTGAAACAGTATTGCATGCTAAGAAACATCACTGTGCTAAAGTGTGTCATTTTAAGCTATTTGAGGTAGTGGTTAGTCTGATGACACGGTAAAAGGATTCTTCAGAAAAATATACAATAATGGATTGTTATTTAAACATTATTAGAAACATGTATTATGTCGGGAAAATGAATTTATCCAAATGTGCATTATTCGATACATATACGTATTTTGTTTAAAAAGTAAACGAGCACATATTTTAGATACTATAGGATACAGTCAGATACACCTTACATAATATTTACTCGTATCATTTTAATACTATATACTCTGAATATAGTATTTACATCTATGTATATGCTACTATTTATATATATACAGTAATGCATGCAATTGTTAGAACATTTTTACACCGAATAAGAGGCCGTATATTTGTGTATTTCCGTAAAATGTGTTTTTTATTAACTAATACAGTACTAAAACATACAACCTTACTAATTAATGAATTACCTACTATCGATCTATTCTAAATGTACTTTCAGTTATTAACTAAAAACATGAGTAGAACATATCGTAGACCAAAGAAAGTGTGAAATAAAAGTATTTTCGTTTTAAGCATAACATTCATATTTAAAAAATATTAACATAAGTTTAAACTGTGATACCATATAATTTGTATCATCAGATTTGGTTACGACACAGTATGTTGCTACAGCGAGCTTTCTTTTAATAAGCCTTTATGTTTATTTTATGCCATATATATGTTCATGATACTATATTTACGATACTGCCATTTACATGTTTTTTTATTGTGTGTTTAAACTGACAGCTTACAAGAAGATATGCTTCACGATATATCTAACAGTCGGAGAACTGTTAATTTTAGGATTGTTCGCCTGCCTGTACTCTTTCAAATTCCGAATGATCGATAAATTTAATCATTGTATAAAATACTTTATTAAGTTCAAGTAAGTGTATTATAATCGGTAATGTATTTGTTATTTATGCAGCATAATTTTTTTTCGGATAATGATACATACGTAGAGTTAAATTATATAATGTAAGCTTTTTAGCAACTGTTTAATAGTTTGTAGCAGAATAGTTCATGTATAGACCTAGTATACATAGTATATGTTATAGTTATTGTTTCGCAAATCACAAATTCAAAATTTTTCAAATATTTTACCGTTATTGGCTTTTTCTATAATATATGTTTCAATACAATAGTTACCTATACACATCTTTCATAATATATTATTTTACTGAGTTTAGTAATAACAATAAATTGCAACAAATAATATAATGTTAAATTTGACTTCCAACTTTCTATAAATAGAGCAGCGCACCTGGCTTTCCGTTGACTTTAAAATATTTGACACAAATTCGCTCTCTAATTGTTGAACGTCTGTTTTTTTTTCAATACTCCACGCAAATGATTTAGTTTCACATTAAAAAATATATTTAATTATGCCTATACTAAGCGTGACTATGCCCGCTTTAGAAGTTTTATAAATATGCCTTCATACAATCGTGTTTTATTGATAAGTACCTGCAAGAATATATCAACGTTTTATGACTATGACATATTTCTAAGTTTGCTTGATTAAAATATCGATGCATAGATATTTCCTATAATTTGTGCCAATTCTTATTATAACAACTTCAGATTATGTTTAGTCATTTTCTATATAATTCTAATATATACGTATAATATATAATATATAATTAGCAATATAGTGTCAGATATATAAATAAATTTTATTTTATGCCGTTAACAATTCGCCATTTATACAAAATGTTGTTAACTTTATATCTACATTTCTTGCAATCCTTACAATTGACGATTGATGGTTGGGAACCAACATAATGCTGTAAATGATATAAAAAGTAGAAAACTTGTACAACTTGTACAACTTGCATAATTATTCCCTTTAATAAAACTCAAACTATGTAGAAATATAATAAATATGCATATTCCAATGTGTGAAATGTGATATGTAGTACTGCCTGCTATGTATACAACGTATATATCCACAACATTGAACAAGTTATAGGACATTGCTTTAATTAGTCAGCAAACAGTCTGATAATTATATTAAGCATAAATCTTGCATATCTAGCATGTTTTTCAAATATACATATATATATATAATAGTCACAAATATGAGTGTTTTGTACTATCTCATGTATGATTTAAAGGAAAAATGGGTATTAATTTCAAATATTTGTGCATGATTAAATGGAAAACATGATTCCACCAAATGCTAAAAGTTCATCGAAACATTGAATATTTTATATTTTTTTATTTCTTACAGAAGGAAATATTCTCATCACATCAGTGCTGCAACTACTTCAACAATGGATTATATTTTATTTCGGTAGGCATATTAATGTGATTTAGAAATATGACTTTTCGTAGAAAAGGGTGTTGTTCACTTACAAGCATATATGACAACTCTTTAAATCATATTTGGATTGTGTTTGTATTAAGTAAAGCTATATATATGTATACATATATGAACGCATGCATGTAGTGATATCTGATTAGTACTTCATAATATTATAAAATACAGTATTATACCTATTTGTATTTATTTCATTAAGTTGTATAATATTTTATTTAAGTATATATCTTTATAACCAAAAATAAATGTATTTATTTATTTGTATATTGCTATATACCATTTTAATAGTTTACACAGTTTATAAACAGTTAGCTCAGCTATAACGCACTCTATTTATTTAATAATACATTCCAATGGTAGCAGTTGAATAATCATTTTTTATAAAAGTAATATTTAAATAAGCACTGGGCGTGCAATAATGCTATTATAATAAATATCATAATTTGTAACTGATAAAAACACAAATGAGGTAATTTCAAAAATAGTATATATTTTAAGAAATCAGTTTGATATGTTTTGCTACACTCTTGAGTAACGTAAATAAAAGTATATACGAAGTACAGGTACTGTTTCTGTCTTTAGCAATTTCAGATCTACAGAAAAAGGTGTGAGTACAATTGCTAAATCAGTTAAAACTGCTAAATCAGCTAAAACTGGCCGAAAGAAACGGACGGATATTCGGCATGCAGCTGTGCAGAGAGCTGCCGAACAGAATAGTTGCGGGCAAAAGATCAATGCCATGGACTACATATTCAACAACTTTCAGAAAGTGAATACTATTCGGCCAACTAAGAAGCTGACAGAAGACGACACCTGTTACGGGGCGAAGTCGATGAGAACCTACGTAGCCTCACAGCAGGGATCCATCTACTGCTCCAGAGTTGATTCTGACGAAGAAAATAATATGAAGATACAGAAAGAGCAACACAGTGAGAAGAAGGTACCTTCTGAGTTGAACAAATGCGACTTACAGCTTGAAACAAAAGAGAAACAGGAAAATGAGGAAGAAGAAGAAGAAGAAGATGAAGAAGAAGAAGAGGAGGAAGAAGAAGATCAAAAAGATCAAAAGACACCATTTCTTAAACAATCAGATGATAAACAGAGCAACGACTCCACGAACAGCAAACAAAACGACACAACTTACGACCTCGAGACCATGATGCCATCGATTGTGGTTTCAGTGCGTGAGTTGCAGAAAATGGAAGACGAGCAGCGGCGTCTGGTTAATCCCGTGTCTCCGCCATCGAATAAGAAAGCTGGAACGCACGAGTCGCGGAGTAGTACGTTCAGAAATGTGGCTACGCTGCCCCGCGATCCAACGACAAAGGCATCGAATTCCCCGACGCCTGAACTAGGCAGTGGGTCTAAATCGAAGCGACAGAATCCTTTGACAGAGGAGGCAGCTGTAGGAGTAGCGTCAGCCAAGGAGTCTGACTCGAAGAGGGCAGCCCTGCTCAACTCTGTTAGAAAGATGTTCTTCGGCCGTACTATCTGGAGAAAGTAGTAATTGAACCTCTAGCAACTGAGAGACATAAAATAATAAATTACTTATTTAAATGAATACTCTTATTGTATATAGTACATACACATATTGTATAAAACATTTTCATTCGAAGTATTTAAACACTATGGCTATGTATTGCGAGTAACTAACATACATATCTAAATATGAGTATTGCATTATCTTTACTGCGCTTTAGAATTCTATAAATTCGGCTTTATGTTACGCTATGCATATATACAACATACGTATTTATGTACTACAGTAAATGTACAATATGTATTGTAACGGGTGCTTTGTGTATTAATTATGATACTTTTCTGCACTAATGCTCATAATAAAAATGTAATATTATGTAATATATTACCATCTGACTCAAAACTTTTGGGAAATATTTAATAGTCAAGCGATATGTGGTATTTTTAATGCTAAGGTATATTACGAATTAGTTAGTTTTAATAATTTGTTTATATTTCGAGACTTAAAATTAATGCAAATAATTTATTTAATTTAACTTTACCCTACGCAGCTCCACTCTTCACTGTATGCTACTCTAATCTACACCTCAATATACTTTTTGTATTGTTTTACTAAAATATAAAAACGATTATTGTAGACTACTTTCACAAAATTGCACAAAAATCGCACAATGCAGCCGTCAAGAAAAAGTTATATGTTATTTACTAAAAATACATTATATATATGTAAATACAATCGCTCACTGTAATACTTAATATTAACAGATAAAGTTAATTAATATTAACCTCAAAAGCATATGCATTTAAGCGTTATTAAAAACGTATGAAGTATAAATAGTTAACCTAACTAGTTAAAGTTTAATGTTTCAATGAAAAGATTTAATTTAAAATCAATGTATATATTTCATCTATATAGACAGTTGTAAATATCCAAATAAAACGAAATGTCAGATAATTGATCATAACGTTTTAAGAAAACAAAGTTCAAATGTGTTTGTCAAAATGCATTTAACTTGTGTAAAATATAAAATAAGCGCTATTGATATTACAGAAACGTATTAAGAAAATGACTAAAACTATAACATTTAAGTTTGAGGCTTTCTTAACGTTTTCTGATTTTCTGATTTTATTCATATCCTGTAATATCAATAGCGCTTAATTTGTATTTTCTCGATGAAGACAAACGTATAAATATTGCTTTGTTAATTTTTTATGGTCAATTTTTAACTTTTATTTTTGTAATTTAATATATGTATTTCTACTGTAAATAATGATAAATCCGTATAGGTACTATAAGACACAAGATTACAAGTAATATGAATTGTATACATGTAACTAAATATAAAATATTTTAGATGCCTGCCCATATACTTATGTCAATTCATAAATGTCAATATCACCAAATGATTAGTTTTTATGTGATACATTTCACGATTGAATAATGGCAAGCTAGCGCTCCAATCTGTTCTCTTATTCGGCTAGGATAGCTGTGACTCGGGCGACCCATCAAATTCCAGCGAGAAGGGCTCCAAAGACATTGGCACAACGGTGAGAGAGCAGATACTGACTCGCTCCTTGCGTGCCGCCCTCCCCTGTGATGCCTTCCAGACGACTCCTGAGGAGCAGACACTCCATCCCCGTTCTCGCAGAGTGTCCTCCTCTGTAGCGTCCTCCACTGTTATACTCATTCCCGTTTCCCGGGTTACACCCAGGGAAATCTCCGGTTTCTTTCCAGGCACGTACAGCATGTCCGTGTCCTCATATCGGTCTGTCCGCGTCAACTCCGGGATCATTAACTTATCCGTGTTGTTTTCATCCTCAGTGTTGTCGTCGTCAAAGTGGATAGTTTCGTCGGATTTGAGTTTGTAGGTTTCCGTGGAACAGGAAGAGGTATTGAGTGTGCTGAGAGATGGAAGTTTTGGAAATATTGGAATATATATTTCAAATAAATAATGCAGTATATAGAAATAGCCCCGCGTATTATGCTAAAAGTACTTCTATTAATTATGCAAAGAAACTTGAATAATGAGTACAATATCTTACAAACCTAACTAGCCAGTTAGAAAAAAGTAACTACGTAAATGATACCCATGTTTTGAACGCACTTATACATGGAGATCGCCAATTGAGATTGTGTTGCTTGAAGATATCCGCAGTTGCAGAGCAGAACACCGGCTAAAATAAGGAGCTCTACCATAAACAGTACTAGATAAACTCCAGAGCAGATAATCCATCTATACGAGGCTGCAGAATAAAAGCAACAGAAATAAGCAAGTAATTTCGTAGTTTCCATAAATAATATAAGCACAGCTATATAACACATAATTGTGAATGAAAAAATAAGAATACTGTTCTGTAATTAAATGTTGATGATTTAATTTAAAATCAGGTATACATTATCATCTCAAACAATATTGGAATTCATTATACTATGAGAATATATCATTTACCGCATAACTTATAATAATTATACCAAAATAGAAATCATTAGTTCACGATCATATTTTCAGAGTTGCAACGTTTGAAGTTTTGTCATGCATACATTATATAGCTTGGAGCATACTATTTAGATACGGACTTTCATGAAGTGAAATCATTTAAACTTATTAAATTACCGCGCTATTTATAATTTGTCATTTAATTCATGAAAACATCTCAAAGTAGTGTATGTTGTCAGTTTCATCAAAAGCTTAGTTTTATATAAGCTACGAATACATAGTTCAACATTGTTTCTATCGTTTTCTAGTTTTAGTACATTACAACATAAATTACAATCAAATAACTTTAACATATTTTGGCTTAATTGATATCCTTTCGTACTCTTGATCTTAGTGCACCGGGTGTACGGATTCCCCTCAAAGTGGCTGATACAGACGCATCGGTGCTTCCGCAGGCTGCACTCGGCGTTGAATCCGCATCGACCACAGTTGAAGCAGACGGTGTAACCGTCGCCATGGTAGCCTTTGTTACAGGCACATGCCTCGTTCGTGCAGGTGCCATTCATAAAGCAACCGGGTGTGCATCCTGGTTATTAAAAGAATCGATATGTACGGTTATTATTATTGTTGATAAATATAAAACAAGTACCATCAAGTTCGCCAATAGCGTGTCTACATCCTTCAGAAAAGGAACAGATATAGTCTTTGATAAATGCGTTGTATGCCATCTAACACTACATTTGCCTTTAGAATTCACAATACTGTTAAATTGCTTTTTAATAACAGTTACGATCATAGAGTAATTATACAAAGAGTGCTGTTCACTCTTATCGATTTCATATATGTACATCGCGCTGTAAATTTTCGGGAATAAAACATCGTTTATTTAAAGAAATTTAATGTAAATGTGTAGATACATTAGTATTAAATATTTGGATTAAATATATTTTAAGAACAAATATATATATTCATACAATTTTTACATACGTCTATAATAGATAATTCATTGCCTGTATATCTCACTGTTTTACGTACATACACGATTCAATAGATATTGGTTTTTAAAACAATATAATGTATAAGATTTCGGGTAGGTAAATAGTAGTATTGAAGTGTGTGCAGAATTAATAAGAATAAACACTCTTTGTATAAATTGCTATATGGTTGCGATATTATCTAGTACATAATATTATACCAATGTGGCTATAGATAAGGTAATGTTTGTTCGAATAAAATAATTTAACAATTTAAATAATGTTGGTGTAGAATTGTCTAAACAAAAGGTTGTTCGTAAGAAAAAAATGTTTGCTGTTAATATATATACAGCATATATATATATATGTATATGAGGTGTCCTGAAAAAATAGTTTATAACAAAATATTATTTACTGTACCAACAAACATAGTTTCTTAACTATAGTTGAATTACATTGTTTTAAAGTTTTAAATAGTTAGTAGAGAAGATATTGTCCATCATTTATTGTCCATGTTTATTGTTATTGTAAACAAAACACATTTTTTTCGTATGAATGAATCCTTACTTAAATATATCTAAACACTAATTTCATAGCGATAGTGCCAAAAAGAATCCATTTAGCTATAAACTCTACTCACGTTTGACGCATTTTACATTCGGATCCCCCTCAAAGCCTTTTTTGCAAACACAGCGTTTCACATCTTTCAGGCAGACAGCATTGCGTTGCGTGGCACATTTGTTACAATTAAAGCACAAAGTGGTGTTGTCTGTTTTGCACTGACATTTGCCATCCATACAAACTGTGTAGGGATCTCTACACGAGTAGTTGCAAGCTAAAATTAAAGTTGACAAATACTGAACGTTATTTTAAACTAATGTCTGACATGTATGTATCTGTAAATGTAGCATATTATAATGAAGTAATGAAAGAAGGCCTTGTTTTTATTATAATACAATTAGTTAGCAGGGTTTACAGGCAGCTTGGGACTGATACCATTAAAATACACCAATATAACAATCGTATACTTGAATTGCCGGCAAGTTTGGTTTTATTTAACTTACTACTTTGGACTGAGAGGCAGAGAAACTTTGCCGCAGTTGAAAAAAGATTCCATTTTATTCGCTGTTGACTCTGACGGACTTGAATATGCGTATCTAAATAAAAATGTTCTAAGCAAAAACGTGAAAGCATCTCTAGACATCAAAGAAAATACAGATCCAAAGAAGTATAGAATGTATGATGATAAGACCGACAATGAAATGCGTCCCGTATATGCCTTGAAAACCTATCTCGCTAAAATACCTGCAGAGAATTCATCTTTATTTCCGTTGCCTTTAAATAATTGGAATCAACAAACTTGGTACTGCAAGAAGAGGTTTTTAGGAAAAGCTTCTCTCGGTGAAATGATTAAGGATATATCTCAAATGGCAGGATTCAGCAAAGTTTACACTAATCATTGCGTCCGAGTGACTGTCGTAAGTGAATTAAAATCACAAGGTTGGACATCTGAAGACGTATGCACTATTACCGGCCATAAAAATACGTCAAGTGTGAATCGTTATTTCAGACAACAAACTGACGGACAAAAACGAAAAATTTCCGAAACTTGCAAGTAGGCCTTTCCAACAAAGTGTATCCAACGCAAGAACTATGTGGTAGTCAGAACGTGATATCTATTAAGAAAGCCACAGAGGAAACAATTCAACTGAAATTCAGTGGACAGTTTACAAGCTGCATCTTCAACATTAACAAATAAGTGTTAAATCGATAGACTGTTTTGTAGTATTGTTACCATACATTTTTATCTGTTATTTTTACAAATGTTACTATATTGATTAATTTTTCCAAACATAGTTTGATGCATTGTTATATGGCAAAATTTAAAATTCAATACATCATTCCCAGTTAACAATATTTTTGAATTATATTTTATAGCTGCAATTTAAAATCTGTGTAGTTACAAAATCGAATAAATAAATTGGGAAAAATTAGATTTGCAGAGGCAGAAACGAAGTCTAAGGAAGTGTGTTATATAAATGCGACATGGTATAAGTGCGACAGAAATATATATTGATTAAATAATATTAAATATATAATAAACAAATATTAATACATAATACACTATTATCCTACTTTGATATGTTGAAATATCACTGAAACAATTGAATTAGTGATAAAGTATATACGAAATAGATATAGTCAGTAAGGGAACCTCGAATATTAGCCAAACTGAAAAGTAATTGTAATAAGTTTGGTACCGTTAAAGATCATTTATTAAAGAATGACATTAACATTCAACAAAGATTGTAATACTGGAAGGTATCCAATTTTATTTAAATAAACATATAATGCAATATATTTACCTAATTATATATAATTATAAATGTATATAAGCAAACAATTTATTTAATTTTTTATATATTATGTTAAACCAAAATGTTCTTAATAACGTGTTGACAGCGAAAATGGGCACATTGAAATGAATTAAAACGAAACAAATAATGTATGCAAATAATAAATTGAATACGAAATTTAATTATTTACTGACAGAAAAACAATAACCGATACATTATTTTCTTTGAGACTTAATAATATATTATATTGCGATGTACATGCCTAGTTATATTACTACATCGTATTACACATCATGAAAACATTATTGCTTATATTTTGAATATTGTCTTGTGATTTTAAATTATATTCAATATGACATTATTAAGAAAATGTCATTCACGCTAAACATTAATTAATGAGTGTAATAGTTGAATAAAACAGTTTGAAGTAAGGGTCAGTATACTGGGTGTATAACATCGGTCAAATTTTGCTCACACAACTCTGTTAGACTGCTCATAGGACGTGTCTATGTAGGTATTCAAAGTGTAATGAAGAAGGGACGTGGAGTTCACTGAGAGCACCCAACTCAAACACAGATTACAAGCTAAGAATATGATATGTTAGATAAAAAGCGTTTGGTATGACTGAAGAAAATATGAATTGCAGCTTAAATCAATGCGCGGTAAAATACGGCTTCTTAATAGCAAAGTGCGCGCTCTAGTTTTATGCTGCTTTTTTCAAGTTTTCCATTTGTGACATTGCTGCTATTACACAAGCGCGTGCTTATGTATGTAAGTGAGCTGCGTATATCAGTAAAACCACTAAAACATAACTATGCTATAAAGACATGTCACTCTTTATGTATGTAAGTGAGCCGCGTATATCAGTAAAGCCACTAAAACATAAATATGCTATAAAGACATGTCACTCTTACATAAATGT
The DNA here is from genome assembly GCA_036023295.1 of Invenusta paracnida. Lineage (NCBI taxonomy): Eukaryota > Metazoa > Platyhelminthes > Proseriata > Coelogynoporidae > Invenusta > Invenusta paracnida. Next base: position 8,903 of record JAYRBW010095103.1, on the reverse strand, counting down.
TTTTTTATTGACAAACATATTGTCCTGTCAGGCTTATCACAGTGCCCAATTATGTTAAGCCGTATTTATGCAACAATCCCATTATTTTCATTTGCCGCTATACTATTATACTGTGCTCTTATAGCAAGCCATCAAAACCTAATTGAGTGATTACACAAGGCCACTTTGTCATACCTTTTCGCCTCAATTGTAAAAATGGTAAAGCAGACCGCTATAACAAAAAGCTGCTTTAAGCAAGTGCGTTTAAGATCATGCCGCACATGCGATATCAACCCGTATACACAAACGGAATACAAAATGACAATATTAGAAATATATCACTGTTTTTTTCGATGATCGGATCTATCGATAGAGTCAGTATTTTTGATCAATAGATGTTATGTGTTGTCTATCTACAAGGAACATATACAGTAAACATTTCGTATATGTACTATTTTAAAATGTAGTTCTTACATAATTTGTTGTCAACTCACACTTGGTGCATACCAGTTTGTCATTGTTAAACTCATATCCTATTGGACAACGACAGTGATCCTCCGCGCACTCCTGAGTAAGAAGACATTGTTTACAGTTGAAGCATGAATTGATTCCATCACCCTTGAAGTCCTTGTTGCACTCACACTGCTCCATACAGAAGCCCGTCGTGCACGAGAACTGTATCTTGTGAGCATTTGTAGCGCATACGGTGTCAGCTAAACAATTGTAAAGGAGTTGTTCTTTAAAAATAGTTAAATGAGCAGAAAATATGAAGTCTGCTTCTATAAGGCGCTATAAACCCGCAGAAATTGGGGACTCTGTCATGGTAGCCATTCCTATGTGGTTGTTATGGTAATTTCTCACATGTGCTGTATTATACATGCTGTATTAATTTAAATATACTCTTCAACATACTGGAATTATATTTGTTTTAATTTATTTTACGTGCCAATAGTTAGTAGATTGAAATGAAACAGACAGAGTATATTATACTGCTTGGTCACTAATTTCATATTATTTTATAGACTTCCTGTTCAATCAGGCAATGTATCGACGTTTAATAAATTCAATACATTGTTTGGTATCACAGTCATTCTATAATATAGATTGACTAGACATCTTATAGACTGCCTGATTAAATTCATCGCCGGTAACATATATACCAATGTTGCTTTCATTATTAACCAGACTATAATTATTTTAATAATATCTTACACACGTACATCGATGCATATTCAAATATACATTAACTTATATGATACTGCGACAGTTTTCAATTATTTAAATTGAATATTTAATTGATGTGCATATTACTGATTATAAAATAATCATTTTGGAAAAGTACAACTAAGACAATATACATAAATGAATAACTTTGTTTTCTATAAATGAAACATATAGAATATACAGGATTTTTACTTTTTTCTCCGTAAACGCTCAGTTCACATATTATTAATACTTTGGCTCGTTCAATCCGGAGAAAGCGTCCTTGTATATTTTTGAGTAAAATCACCAAAACCTCCTTGTTGTTGTAGTCAACCTTTCGCGCAACGGCATCGTTATCAGAGGCCGAATTTGATATCTAAAATAAGTAAAGTAGAAGACAAAGCTTAGGCTAATAATTAAAGGAGAGTTGACTCTTAATTATCACTTATCTAATATAAATGCTACATGTTACATGTTACATCTGTAATCATTTAATATGTATCATTAATTTTCAATATTTTCGATGACATACCAAATTATTTGAAAACAGTAAGAATGTAATGAATGCACTCTGTCCAATATATTCCTAAATTACAAGTATTCCACCTCTTTTTTAAACTAATTATATTTCTTAGTTAATATATTATAAACGACGATAAAAGCTAAAAGCTGTTACATTAGTTATATTTTAACGTAGTTTGTTGTGGGAAGATATAAATTATCCTATTCAATGGTATACTTAATAAATGACACTCGTGTTGCATAATTTAAAATAGAGCATGTAACATTAAACCATGTATTCTTAATCTCCTAAAAGTTTACAGTAATAGTCGAACTAATAAATAGTATATTTATGAAATCAACTACAACGTCTTAAGTTTTGACATGTGATAATGAATGACAAAGACGAACGAACAATGGAACAACACGTACGCATCCAATAATAATATTGAAATATCATCTGAACTGTATCTTAAACAACATTTTAAATACAAAAAATATAATCACAGTTTGCTAAATGTTTAATACATTAATTAATTGCATAGGACCGCATAACGATATGTACCAAATGCAACATATCATGATTGTTGAATTACATGAAGCCTTCTATTAATAAAATGTGGCAAGAATTTCGGCTATTTGGTTTCACGATTTAAATATATGAAGGATATGGGTTATCGCCAAATGGCATATCATATATTTTTAAAATTAATCCCTGTTTGACACACTGAGAAATCCTTTCACTAAAAGTTAAAATGAGCATCGAAAATTTAAATCGTCTATAATAAAAACTTTAATTTCTCATAAATAGTTGTTAGACTGAAAATTGTATTGTTCTGTTTGATATTTATCGTTTTTCTCTTTATTGTGTAATCACATGTGATTAATTAAAATAGTTCATCAACATAATATACTAGTTCATAAAAAATAATAGCTCGGAAAAATTGTGTTAATAAACATCCTATTAAGTATTTATGACATATAAACTTTTAATTTATATCTTGTTTCAAAATGAAAGTTATTTTTAGTAAAACATAGACGCTTCATTCTTATGCTAACGTGTGTACAGGACATTACACTCACTTTAATGTAGATTCTGGACCACAAATAATCGTTTGGTTTGTGTCCGGTTGTCGTGAGAAGAATAGCATGCTTAAAGCAAACAAAGTATCGGAAATCAATCTGCCACCAGTGGCTCTCGTTACTTGCGACTCTTACATCGTAACACGTGTGAAAGAAACCGTCTAGGGCATATCTGCTCGGGAAATTTCTGGCTTCCACGGAGCCGCTGGTGTATTTACTGTATGATACATAGTGAGACATGTACTTTCTTATTTGAAGATCTGTAACACAAATGATAATGTACATTGTCATTTAACTCTTATCAGACAACCTAGAGCACGAATACTACCTATGATTTTATTGAGAATCAAAATTGTACATTCATGTTAGAATATTTTCCGAAAATAGCAGGCATGTATTTCATAATATGTTTACATGTATTTATAAAAACTTCAGTAAAGAATATATTGATTAACATAAACATATTATTCATTATTCATTACAATGTATATATATACTGTTTACATAATATGCAGTACATTATACAGGATGATCATTGCTAAAATGACTTAATAAATTGAATAACAAAATCAATATCTATGATAATTATTGTTATCACGGAAAAAATACTATATTGGCATATGTTTAACTATATTTTTTCTATAATAACATGTCTATTATTTAGAATATACATACTTTGTAAACATAGATTAGCTATCTGAACAAATTGCGTCAACATTTGAAGAAATAAGAATGTGGTACAACATATAGATTCCTTCCAGATATTTAATTACCGCATTAAAACCGACTTTTAAACGATTACATAGTAAATAAAATATACGTCTAAATATATATTTAACTTTTTATAATTATTAGTTAAATATATTATAGAAATGTACGTACATTTGTTTATTAAATTGATACACACATATATATTTACACATGTATATATATATATCGATTACAATCTAAAATGTACAATATTTTTAATGGAAAACGTTTTGATTGCCATTATATACATGTATTGATACATTTCTTTCTAAGTATATTTTATATTTAAAGTGATATTAAAATATACTTATATTTAGTTTGAGTACACTTAGTATAAAATAAAGAAAACTTTTGCATTTAGTATTTATTATTTGACTATTTTCCTGTATAACATTACATATTAAGATATCTATAAAGTGGATTTCATTATTGATTGATGCTAAAACTACATTTAAACACGAATCTGAGTTGCTCGATCAAGTAACTGTTTTTACAATTCTTAATATTATCTGAATATCTTTTGGCGCTGTGCTGATCGTAAGTTTTTAAGACGCGTTGGTGTTTCTGTGGCCTGTCTGACCTTTGTGTTTATTTATTCTTTGTTACAGTTGTAGGAGAGAGACCTCTTTCTGGCCTTGGTCAGATAGGGTATAGCTGTTACTTTAGCCGCGTTGTTCCCTTCTTCATTTCTTGGGATGTCGACATGATTATAGAAACTCACTGAACGATGACTTTATTGTTTACCGAGTTGAAGGCTCCGTAATGTGTCTGATGATACTGGCTCCTGCTTTAATTGCAGTGAAAAAAGCCTTCCTGTTTGCGAAGATCAGGTAGCTCTAGTCTTTTAAATATTGGTTATCCACTCTGTTTTAAGGAGAAAGACATCGTGTTTGTCTTTGTATGTTGAAGTTAGAAGTCTGCTTTTAGAGATGACTTTTTGTATGATGCGAGGTTTGCGCGGATCTCCTTCTGTGAGGATGGCAGCTGACTCTCTGTTGTTTGTACAACAGACCCTGCCGAATAAATGACATAATCACGCTTGTGTTTCTCGATGGTACTGATTGTTTTCTCTCTTAGCTCATCTTCTAAAATATTAGTCATCTTTCCCATGTTCATGAAGGTTCATATAGACTAACGTTAGGTTAGAATTGGTTTAACTGATTTCATAGAGTAGGTCGAGTGATTTCCTATAAGTGAGAATAACTGGGATATTGTTCTTTGAATGTTTGGATATTAAGCCTCATGACTCCAGCGTAACAATTTAAGCCTCTGACAAACTCTGTTGTTGACGGAAACCACTCTCAGGTAATCGTTGGGTAGTCTATCCGGGTCATCACGGGTTTGGTATGACATGGTCCCAGCTTCAATCCTGAGCGCCTCTACTGGTGTAATTCTGAAGCTGACCATTGATATAAACCCAGGTGGCGGCATGTTCTGAACTCTTTATAATACTGTTTCGTTCGTGCATGCGATTATTGTGCAAGCGGAATATTGTTTGAGTTTACAATAAATATGAATTAAATGTACGATAATATAAAAAATGAAACGAAGGTTCATAATACAGTTCTGAGTTTCTAATTACTTTGTGTATAATTAAGTTTACAACTCAAATAAAAAAAATGTAAAATCATACATAAAAACCAAACGTACTATCAGAATCTATAATTGCGTATATGTTGAGTTCCGATAATTGGATACAGTTTCTGGAGACATTTGCCCTGAAGGATACGCTTCGAGCGGAATATCCCGAAAGTGCTGGATTTTTAAAAATTTGATCATTTATCTGAAATAATAATTAACTTAACTTACATTGCATTCCGTTGCTAATAGTAAATCAAATGATCCCTTTAGTATAACAACACATATCTTATTCAATAAATATACGGTTAAATAATTGTATTCAAACAATAGCTAATGTTTTATATTTATTTCGATGAACATGTATCATACAGTTGAAACAATTTGCACATTCTATTAAATTAACACTTATTATCATTCTATTATATCATTTAAGTCTCTAAAAGAAGCCGAAATGAAATATTATATTAATGGAACACTTGTTATCGTGTAAGGTCTATTTCTTAGAACATTAAACAAATAAATAGTCCAGGACTAAAAGAAATGTAACAGTTAATTGCTTAAATATATTGAATATTTAAGAATAATGCACAGAAAACAATTTAATTTGGGAACTACTTAAACCAACAACATATCACACATTTTACACAATTATTACAGTTACAATGTCATAACAAATTATATTTATAAAAATAACTCACATAAAATGAATGACCGTGTAGAGGTCGTTTGGAACAATTGACAACAGTTTCTAATGAATAGTGTATCCAGGTGATCAACAGTTCTTGTTTAAAAGTAATATTTATCCAAACATCTTCATTACATACACGATACAAAGTTTTTAAATTATTGTCGAAAAGTATTTCTGCTTTTTGGTCAAATGTTTTTTGGTTCATTGTGGTTATTGCTTGTATATCCGATTTTTCTACTTTATTTGAAAGCATAAATTGCTTAAAAGCTACAAATAATATATACATATTTAGTTAAGTTTTACACCTATAGCAGGAAATGGAATAATCAAGTACTATTGGGAGTGGTCATATATACTAGTTATTGGTCATTTAAGAATACTACGCCTATTAAAAGGCCTGTAAATAAAATAAGTTACTATTATATAGATGATACCCTACGCCAAAACCACATTCCTTATCGCTAATGTATCTAGGATATACCTATAATACGTCGGATGTGATTACAATTAATACATATCTAAATAAAAACGACTGAGTGCCGCAAAAATAAAAGCCAAGAAACGAGCTCCTTAAAAGAAAAAAATTAAAATGATATTGATGATATGAAGTACATAGCCATTAAAGAAATTGATATCAAAAAGAACGCCAAAATTTTAAAAACAAAATATTAAAATTATAATGATGATTCATAGTACAGGCATCGAAGAATTTGATATAAATATGGTGGCAAGATATAATTGTTACCATACATTCTGTTTAAAATGCCTAAATGTATAGATCAATATGGAACAGAGGTATAAGTCTAAACTATAAAAATTATAAATATATTATAACAAAAATCATGAAAATTCTTGGCAATGGAACATTTTTACAAAAGCAATGAAACCCACACATGACTACAAAAGTGGTTGGTTTAAATAAGCCAATTTTAAAACATAGTGAAATAATATAATTTTTACCATTGCCACAATATTTTTCATAATTTTTGTTAATTTTTGTTAATTTTTTTTTGTCTTTTTGCACTTATGTATTTATTTATATATAGGTGCTTATTATATATGTTCTTGTATATACATACTATATATATATATGTATATCACACATTACTTTTGTATCGGTTATATTACTGTATATATTAAATCAGGGCCATAACAAAATGGTCCATATCTGGAAAAATATTATATTATCAATAATAATCACCATAATGGCACTATAGACATTTATATATTTAACACAAAAATATGGAGTAAAAATACTTAAATATTAGTAATATATTAGTTAACAAAGAAATAACACAGTAGATCAGTCGAGCATAGCTAATTCTAGACCGGTTTCGACCTGCATGGGTCAGCGCCTTAGACGATTAGGCTACCTGGCTGCTCGATTGATCATTCTGTTAGGAAGCACGCTAACTGTGAAACACAAACATAGATAGACTACACACACTCATCTGTAATATATTAGTATATAAAGTCCTTTGTGACTTAACTCAATAAAATAAAAATACACTCGAAGGAATCGCCGATGTATAAAGTATATACATATAATGTAGTGAATTTATTTAGTTGTGCGCAGTTTTTTTAAAGGAACTAAAAACACATTCTAAGTAACTTTAGAAAAAACAAAGCAAATTTTAACATAGCAAATTTTCAAGTATATAATCGTTTAATTATTATATATTTAATATCGTTTAATTATTATATTACAAATTAAAACGTGAATATACGCACGTTTTATCAAATTGAACATGACTAAAAATGCACAAAAAATATAGCGTTGTGCACATCTTTGCTTCAATTTATATAAAATTTGTTTAGGCTATTGCTTGTGGTTGTATCATAGATATTGTTCTATACGTTAACATCTCTTTCGTGTAAAATACAATTCCTAGGGATTGTATTTATGAAATATATTATTTTACACATGACATTCCTTACCTGGGTCGGTACCCTTCATCAAAAAATAACTTGAAATATGATCTTCGAATATTTCCATATCATGTCCTGCAATATTTATTACACATTGTAAATATATATTGCATTTAGTGACATTATAAGCAAACACAATTAGTATAATACAAATAATGTATATATAGTTGTACTTCATGTATAAGCAGCGAATAATTTGTTGTAATAAATCAAAAAAAGTTTTTACTAGACAGTAAAACAATGCATTTGTTTTATTTGAAATAAGTCATACGTCTCCGCTTCACAGAACGTATATTCTGAGCGTATAACCCATCAACAGAGGGGTTTATCATATTTTATAACGTAGGTTTTAGTATCATTAGATTTTACTTTTATTGTAAATTATTTGAAAGTATGTATATATTTCTACTTAATAATCTTGATTTTAATTGATATTAAAATAAAACATAGTCAAGAATTCTGACTACTTTATATTGTGCTAGATTTACGTGTTCAATATAAGTCATTATTTCAAAATTACTAAACTAGACCTAAAGTTAAATGTACATTTATTTTAAATTTGAAAAATAAACATTACATTTCAGCCGCAAATAAATCAGAAAACGTATGTACTACTGGCATCATACCTAAGTAGTAGCTTGTTTAAGCGACGATTTATCGCATACTGTTTATTACATTATAATATTTGTAATTGACTAATTATCTTTGCAATAATGTTTTAAGCAGCGTACAATTAAGACAGTATTTTAATACACACGTGATTTTAATTTGAATATTAAAATATGTTAAAGTATAAACTAAGGCATACATTGAGAACTACTTACTTGTCAATTGCGATGATGCATCATTCACTGAAGTTATACGAAATAGACGTCGAACAAATAAGTTATCTATATTATTTAGATGTGTCGAAATTTTTCGGTTAACATTATGCATACCTATACTGCATTATTATTTTTTGGTATATTTAAATTGTATAATCGTAATGAAGTATTTATCAGAAAATGTTATTTTATTAACCATAAGTATAAAGCTGTGGAATACTATATGTCAAGAGATACCCATGATATTTAAATATAATATCCCCAAAATGATTTAATACAATAACAATTAAAATAAGAGAACATAAGCCGATGCTGCACTGATTTATTAGAATCTAAATTTTCGTAGTACAACTACATAATCATAA